>MQRK01246984.1:0-22364 GCA_001938485.1 Girardia tigrina
TTAAATTAACAGGAAAATTTGTTTTAGAAATGTGAATTGTTATATAAATAAATTTTTGTGGTGTTAAATCATGGCTCAAGAATATGATAATAATGAAAGTGGCATAAACGCTACTTACAATTTCAAAATAGGAATTTACAAGTTTTATGGATAAATGAAAAGAATAAAGAAATATGAATAGTTTTAGAATTTTAAATTTGATGAAAAAAACATTTTTATAAATTATGTATAATCTGTAAAGTTTAAAATATTTGTTTTTCCAATCTTTTCAATAGCTTATATATAATATATAAATATATATATATATATATATATATATATATATATATATTCATGAAATTTAGATGCCGATCTCTTATGTTGATGTGGAACGTTCTTTCTCAAAATATGGTTTAGAGTGGTCAACATTGCGATATTCTCTATTACAAAAAAACCTAGGAGCTTACAGTGCAGTTTTTTTAACAAGAAATAAAATGTGAATGGTTTTATATACTTGTTTGAATATAAGGTGATTGACTAATGAAAAGAAAAAGGAATAGAAAAGTATTGAAATTTATTTTACTTGCATTATTATTTGTTTGGAAGTTTCCAGAACGACACACAACATGCCACAGAATTTATCTTTACTTGCCGACGTAAATCGTGGACCCTAATAATAATTGTAAAACCCCAAATTTGTCTATAGATCTTTGATGCAAATTGGAGATTTTAACAATAATAAGGATAAAAAGAAAGAAAGGCTGTACTAAATTGAATAAATCTTTTAATTGGGTGAATTTAGTACAGGACTAAAGACGAAACGTTTAAACAACTATGTCTTTTAACAAGAAAAATGTATTTCTTTTTTTCTTTAACAAAAAAGACACAGTCATTTGAGTATTGAAGAATTTCTATTACTTTAAAATTATGTTATAAAAAAAATTTTAAAATATACAATTTACTGTAAAAGATTTTTATTTTATAATCTAAACTTTATTTGTCATAGATTATTGTTACTTTTTACTCTTAAAAATGCTGATTATCCAAATAGATGTAAAAAATAAATTTTACCACATTTTACTAATTACAATTTCTTATTAATGTTTTAATGGTCTAATTTTATATTATTGTAATTATTTTATAAATGTAAAATAAGAATATTATATTCAAAATTCATAGAAGCTAAATCATATATAAAAAACTTTTGTCTTCTAAACATATATTTGAAAAATCATTTTTCATTTTTATCGTTTTATTCCATTAGAGAATGTTGGTATAAATTTTAATTCTTCTCTTTACATTAAAATTTTTAATCAGACATTTTAAGATAAAAAATAGTAAATCAAAAATTAAATTTTTTATATCCATTCTTTATGCAGACAGAACTCTACTTTGCCAACAAAGTTTCTAAAAATTTAAAATTTTAATGAAAAAGACAAAAAGACAACTACTTATAATTTATAAGTAGATATTTTGCAATTAATATTATTTGGGTACTCTGAATTTTCCGTTTTTTTCCAATTTGAGAATTAAAAAATTTTTTTGATGAATTGTTACATATTCATTTATTGTCATCGAGAATGAGTAAGTGTACAAAGTTTGAAGAAAATCGATTGAGTAGAAGGCCTTCAAAAATAGGTTTCTCAATTTCATATATATATATATATATATATAAAGTAAGCTAATAAAAAGAATGATAAAATATAACATAAATTACATTTAAAGAAGTTTTGTTTTTAATTGTGCACTTTATTTTTTTGTGTTTTTTTTACTAATCTAAAGATTTTATATATGTTAATTTATTATTCGTCTTTGAATAGATATTCGTACAAAATATATTTCAAATATTTCTAAAATATATTGAAAATAATAATAAAGTAACTTTATAAAGACAGATTTAAAAAATCATTTAATAAATTCAATTCTAAATTACTGCTTAGTTTTATAATTAATTTTTAATATTTATAAACTTCCATATGTAAAATATATTTGAAATCATTTTTATTTTGTTATTTACGAAACGATAGAGGAAGAAAAGGACATTGCATATTATAGATATTTATTATAATCAATTATTATTGTAAAATGTATCATTATCTTTTAAAAGTGATGTTTTTTAATTCCTTTAAAATTATTTCTTAAATATTTGTATATTTATTTTATAGCTTACAACAAACTAGAAATTATTTGAAAGTTAGTATAAAATATATTTTATAAGATAAAGTTACAGATTTAATTGTTTGATGTACGATTATTAAAACATCAAATACGAATTAATTTACAAAAATTTATTTAACAATAATATTTTGAAAATACATTTTTTTAATACGTGTTTTTTTAATAAGTGTTTATTAATAAGAAATTTTAAAAATAATGGCAAAATTTTATAATTAAGAACGCCATTAAAATCAAATTTTATTGCAATATATTTCGGTGGATTTTCCACCATCTTCAGGCTTAATTAACAACAATTTCACTGTCTTATATATAGCAAATTGATGATTATGCAAACATCTTGCGTAATAACTAATTAAATATTTTCAAAAAAATGAAAGAGAGACTTGTTTGTACATTAATGGACGGATTAAGTGATTTAATCAATAATTCCTCACAAGTAACTCTTTCCCAATAATTTTTAAAATTACTGCACAATATTTTAAAATATTTTTAAAATTACTGCACAAAATTCACCGAAATATATTGCAATAAAAGTGTTTATTAAGTTTAATATTTTGAAATAAATACAATATTTAGATACTAACAATTCAATAAACATAAAAATAAAATCGTAACAAAAATTATTCGAATAATCAATAAATTTTTACAAATAAAGACGCAATTCGAGGAAAATTAATAATAAAGTATCCGTCATCGTCGACATAAAGAAATTATGAATGTAAAACATGCTCATAGAGACAGGTGCAGGTGCTCGGTGAATCATTGTATCACATAAACACGCTCAATGAGGTCTTCCAGGGACCCGTTTAATCAATAAAATTAGTTATTTAAATAAGTTATTATTAAAATAAGTCATCGGTGTCTTCCTAATTTTCTTTTTAAATATTTTTTGAATCATATTGGGGAATTACTATGTAAATTTAATTAGTTAATCATTTAATTGTTTTTTTTAATTTGGATTTTTTAAATGATAAATGTAATAAAAATGGAAATTTGATTAATTTATTTCATACTTGTAAACTTAATAAAACATTTTTTAGTAAAATAAAATTACAGAATCTAAAATTTTTATGATTGATCTGATCAGTATTTGATGGTTTTTAAAACTGATTCACAAATAGAATTTATTAAAACACCCTTTTAATCTATTTTAATGAGTTATTAAGAAACGTGTTTAATTATATTTTTCTAAGGATTTATTAGCAATTTCAAAACGTAATAAGTTATAATCTTTAAAAATGAAATGAAATGTATAATAAATTATTTCGAAAATAATAAAAAATGTGTTAAATATATGTATATTTGTTAATAGTTTCAAATTTGTAACAACATTTATTTATTTGAACTTTTTTTTAATTTTAAAAAGGCCATGTACAAATAAGTAAATTTTAAGTATAATAAAATTATTGATGCTTACATTTTTTAAAAAAATATTTTCAAATTACATATTTTGTTTAAATTTAGAGAATTTATGTTTTGATTAATAACTTTTTTTGATTTATTCTACAATTTTATTCACGTAGAAGTTATTAGACGGATGTTCCGATCACCAAAGTCTCTTTTCAAGTCTAATTTTGATAATGGGATGTATCTTCTCGGAATGGTTAATTTTAGATTAATGGACGCTGCTTATTTGCCTCAACCTTTTCGAATATGTACATTGTGACGCTTGTTTGTAGATTAATATAAGCGGGGTTCAATAGAGCTGTTTAAAATGTATAACAGAAACCTCTAATCTTGCTTTTGGCATGAAATCAGGTAATTAAAATGTTGAATTGAGAATATTTCTATTTTGTTTGGTACATTTTGATTTTGGGAGAAAGATTTTCTTCCAAAAGTAGAAAGTAAAAACAATCGATATGCATAATATAATGATCATCAATTATTAAATGAGCCTCAACTGTTTGAATGTACTTAAAAATTCATTCACCTCACTAATTATACTGCTTTTTTATTATCTTTAAAAGAAAGTATTCCTGTCTTACATAGTCAAAGGATGTGTAAAGTTTGATTTACAAACAATGTACTTGTGTTTATCTCTCATGTATGAAACATGTGTTGCTAAAAGACAGCACATTGGATTTTAAAATGGAATTTATTTTTTCAGACGATTTAAAGCTTGTCATCTGATAAACCTCGTTCTTGTAAGCTGAATGTCAACTTCTAAACTTGCTTCAATCTGTTTCCTTTCTTTATCAACAAAAAATTATTTTCGTTTTCAGAGAACTCAGTAATGAAATCAATATTATTTGAAAAGACTCAATTATAAAATAAATTGATCCCCAGTGAGTTATTTTTTTCTTTATTGTTTTGTATGAATGATCGTTAGGTAAACAGCAGTGTACAAAATGTTATATATTAGAATAATATTTCATTTGTAACCCAATATTTATTATTGATTTTTGGGTTCTTGATGAAGATTATAATTCATTAACACCAAAAATTTATTCCTATTTACGAAAACTGTTTATTTGTTAAATCTTTAATTTGCAGAATTTCAAACTGACTTTAAAGTTTAAAATTATCTGTTTTTTTACTTTACACATCTGCCAACAAAGTTTCTTGTTTTATTTTTTAGAATAACTTTTAAAATTAGTACAACATAATTATCATTGTCTTTCTTTTAAATCAATTATTTAAAAATCCATTATTTCCGAATTAATTTCATTTTGTTTTTACTCTACAATTAAAATTTGATTATTTTCGAAAATAACTTTTTTAAATTAATTAAGATATATATTTTTTTTATTTTAAAATCTTTTGATTTTAAATATTTAATTATTTTAGAAATTCTTTATAAAAATTAATTGTTTCAAAAATTTTGAAATTGAGACCGACCTTCACATTGATCAAAAAGAATAATAAAATCAATTACCCTGCTTTTTTCGTTATAAGCTTGTAGCTTAGTAAAATTTAAAATTATTTTTTTTCTAAAAGTACTTAGAAAAAAGTATTAGCTTATTAAAAATAAAACAACTTTTGAGTTTAAAGAGAAAGCTTATTAAAAATAACTAGGGCACGGAATTTAATGACCTTAAAAATAAAAAAAAAGACTTAAAAAAACCACCTGGCCTTGTCGATGCACTCTTTTATGTTGAATTGCCTCACTGACTCGATGCAATTGGGCTTTATAGAGATTCTTTTCTACTGTCATGTTCTTTCCAAGCATTTCCCAGTGGATTAGACCTTCCCAATTCCACCATACGCAAATCATTGTCTTCATCGTGTACAGGTCTTTCTTGATCCTGGACTTAGGCTTCTCTCCAGGACTCACACACTCTTTCTTTTGCTTCATATTAACAAAGAGACACCATTTCTCGTCTCCAGTGACGATTCTGTATAAGAAATTTTGCCTGTGGCCATGGGTTCCATGGTGTTGAGCTTATCCTTCTGTTACCATTAAATCTTCAAAACAAAAGTTGTCACCATCCATAAAAATGTCGATTAATTTCCAACGAATCTCATTAGTTTAGTCGTGAACCTGTTACTCTATTATTTCTTCATCTTAACCATCTACATCACTAGCTTATTCCTGAATTAAGATTATGACATGTTTTTGGAACGTCCTCGGAATTATTATTAAAAGTTACTTCAGACATCCAAATTTTATTATTATACACAAAATATTTAAATCTGATATGTAAAGCACTTATTTATTAGAAACAATCTGTTTTATAAATCCTTAATTGAATTATCCTTAATACCATATTACTTCGATTTAACGCCGCATCCTTATGCGATATTTAATAATAAACACCGCAATAAAGAGTACAATTATGTAATCAATCATAATTTATAATATATTACTTAGGCTGTCCAAAAAGTCCTCAAGAGGCCTTTAAAAACACACTAATATTTTACCAAATTTAACCAAATTTGGACTGAATATTATTCAGACTGTCATAAATACTGTGTTAAAATTTCAAAGCATAAAATTTGAAACTTACCAAAAAAATAATATTATTAACCAACAAAAAAAATAGATGCAGCGAATTTAAAAATTTATTTAAAAAAATATTTTAAAAATTTCTTAAGCAACAACATATTCACCATTGTTGCCAATAACCAACTGACAATAGTTAAAAAGTTTATCTAGTTGATTTTTTTAATGTTTCTGTTGATAAAGAATTAAATATGAATTTACAAGCTTCTTCAATTTCTTCATGTTATTTGAAAACATGATTTTTAAAACTTTTTTTCATTTTTGAAAACACGAATCTGTCACACAGATTAAAAGTCTGGTCTATAGGGAGATTGATAATTTTTTTCAATTTTTCTTCTTTCAAAAAAAAGAGTTGTTTCTTTGCTAGAATGAGGTCTTGCATTATCATGCCACCACTTAAGTTCCTTTAGCTTGATGCTGTTAGATCTAAGTTTCCACCATTAAATTTATTAAATTTATTCTTAAATTTATTGACAAGAGATTCCTGAGTTACAAATTTATTTTCCAGTTTAAAATTTGCAACGATTTGTTTTTTTCTGCAATTGAATATCTTATTTTTGGGTTTCTGTTAATTACCATGGGCATTTTTTGATCTAAAATAATTTAAATATAAAAAAAATAATTTAAATAAAAAAATTTTCCAAAATGTTCAAAGTTTTACAATATTAAAACAAAATAAATTATAGAAATGCAATGTAATATATAAATATTTACTTTATGATCATTGATTACTTAAAAATTACCAAAGCAATTTTTAATTTTAAGAATTTTGCTCACTCATTATCAAAAAATTCATTATGTCGAAAATTTTCCACATTTCCTACTGAAACAGTCAGCAGCTACTCATTATTAAAAAAATCATTATTAAAAAATTTAATTATCTCAAAAAGTTACTGTATACCACTCCTATTTCTATTCACGCCCCCAATTTCATCATTTTCATCTTCGTCTTCGCCCATATATTGTATAATTTCTTGCACCATATGAGTTCATCTCGAGCTGATTCTACAACTTCGCCTTTTCAAGTACAACTGATGACGTCAGGATCGGAAGAAGTGATGTCACACACTTCGAAAGACTTGATAATTATTTCTTGTCACATGTTATTCCACGCTTCCTTTATCCATTTTACCATGTCAGCCTTGCTGGGGGCCCGAGGATTTCCTGAAGGTGTACAACTATCTGGTCGACTTTAATCTTGTAACCAATTTTCATAAAATAGCCTTGCTGCATATAGATTTGCGTGTAACACGATGATAGAGTGAGCACTCATCTAAAATCCACTGTCGTATTTTAATTTCCATTTCTTTATTGTTAACTTTACGACTACCACCAGGAAGACGTTCTTATTTTGCGGCTATGCATGCTCCAATTGATGCATCCAGATCTGAAAACTTTCCAGCTTCTTCCTGTTGTCCCCATTCATGAATGTATGTCATCCAAATAAACTGATGCCCCTTAAAATTATTAAAATAATGATTAAAACAAAGTGGTGATTTGCTCCATGAACAAATAAGAAAAGACATCTCTCCACATGACAACTGTGAACATGTTAGATGTACATAGTAATGAATGTAACCACAACAAAACCAAGCATATTTCAAAGTAAATAAACTAACTAGTATTTTCGTTTTCTGTTGGTAATTTATCGAAAACATCGTTCAATATCGAATCATCAACATGATCTTCTAAATTATTTTGACTATTATCTCCAATAAAAAATATTTCTAATCAAATAAACCAATTGTTCATCCCAGGATGATAATGCATTTTTGTTATTTGTACATCACACCCGGCTCTTCCGTTTGCTTGTGGATGGATTTAATAATAATATCCTTGGCAACAGAAGAAATTTTTTTAGACATGATTTCCTTCACATCCGATAAAACTTCATGACATAACATGCGGACAGCAATAGCAAAACCGTTACAGTGTTGGTGAGATATATAAAAATATTAAATTTATTCGATAATAAACTAAATGAAATAAATTATTGGGTTGAGGAATAAGTTCCTGCCGTTTTTGAAAAATTATAAGTTTATTTTTTAACAAAAAAGTTACTACAAATTAATCACAAATATAATCTCCGCCATTGTTCACGACTTCTTCCCAACGTTCGAAGATTTTTTCAATGCCTCTTTGGTAGAAATCGACCGGTCATGACTCGAAGAATTCAGCCAACCAAACTTGCAGTTCTCCATCATTGTTGAACGAAACACCACTCAAAGCGTTAGAAAGCGAACGGAAAAGATGAAAATCAGATTGAGCAAAGTCAGGTGAATACGGAGGGTGCGGTAACACTTCCCAACCAAGCGTTTGAATGGCTTCTTTTGTCATTCTGGCAATATGAGGACGTGCATTGTTGTGTTGCAAAATAACGCCATGTTGTCGATCCGGATGTTTTTGTCTTATAGCGGTGTTGAGTCTATGCAGCTGTTGAACATAAAGTTCTGCATTCACTGTTTGGTTTTGAGGATAGCATTTGTCTTTCGTCGATGAAGATCCTGTTTTGCTCGCGGTGTCGGTTGTTCTTCTCGGTTACGCCATTCTTTGCACTGTTTCATGTTGACGTACAGGTACCATTGTTCATCACCCGTTACAATTCGATAAAGAAATTGTTGCTTATGACCGTGAGTATAGCGATGACGAGCAAGCAAACTCTCTCCAAGCAAGCACCTTCTCCGTATACAGCACAAAGCTCTCGGGCAGCATCTGCAGTTTTGGCGCCTCGATGATACGCAAACAATAGATGGTGTTGGAAATGCTCATTTTTGTCGACTTGACACTCCATTTCAATGGTCTAAAATTCGACAAAAATTAATCCGAATAAAAAACAAAATATACCATTTTTTAGAGCAAAACAATAACTTAGATTACTATTATCTTTTTGTGATAAACTAGTGAATTTATGATAAACTAGCTATCAGATCTTCATTGGAGGGTTATATGACTGTTCATCCCCGGACTGTTCATCCCGGAATGTTCATCCCCGGACGTTTCATCTAACGGACGGTTCATCCCCGGACTGTTCATCCAAACAATAATAGAAAATGGAAATAATTTTTTTTAAATAATTGGATGTTAAATTATTAAAATAAAACATGTAAAAATGAATTAAATGTATCTGAAACGCAAAGATATAAATTTATTCTAGATATCTAGAACTACTAGTTCTTTAGTTATTTAAAAAGTGTTAAGTGTGGGATAAATATGCAATTGCTCTCAGATACATCAGGACATCCGCTCTTTCGTAACCGGCTATAGCACGTCTGACTCTGTCCACTAAGTCTCGATATTTCTTGACACCTATTTCCTGGATTCCTGTAGCCCCTTGCATGAATGCTGCCTTATGTTTTTGACAATCCTTCTCCAACCCTTCGATGAGCAACCACATTGAAGGATGACTGCACATGAATAAGGATTGAATTCCATGATGCCACCCTTCGACGATGTTTGTGATCCGTGCGATTCCGTCACCGACAGAGTCGTATTGATTCCATATAAGGATTGGAAACGTCGCTGAGCCAAAATTGTTGCCTCTGCCTCGAAGTCTTCTACCTCTAATATAGGTGTGTTCAAAGTAAGATAGAAGCTCATTCATTTTATCATGTTCTGGCATCTATTCAGTTAGCAAGTCGAATGACTCAGCAACATCATCAACCGGTACATGAGCTAGTGCTGATAAACATCGAACACATCCACACAGTTCGTCCTCATTTTCGTAATCAGTCTTCATTCCAAGTTCGTTGACCTTGCGTATAACACTCTGGCTGAGATGAAAATAGCAACCCGTTACCGATGCTTTTAGATATCCATGATTGAATGCTCCCATAGTCGCTTGTTCAAAATCGGTCAGGATCGTTTTCGGAGATGCATTTGGAATAAGATTCTTCAATTCATTAACAAGACGATCGTAAGTTCCTCGAGTCTTGTTAGTTAGCAGGCAATATACTGCAGCTGGGTTGACCCCGTTGACGAACTGAAAATGGATGCTGTATAGTTGAAAAAAGATGGATAGCACTACCTTGAAAGTGCCATCAGTCAACCAGACATCAGATCTGGCGAGGCCATCCAGAAGTGTGCTATCGCCCAAGATGAGAAGTCGATCTGCACCTGGGCCAGAATCGAATATTAGTAGATTGATGAATCTCGATGGAAATTCAAAGCTGAGATCAGTTGGTAGCAATGGCAAGGTCTGACGGTTATCATTTTTTTGACAAAGCTGGTTGACGATGACGACGGAGAACCCGGTGTAGAGAAGTTTTCTTCGACAAGGCCATCAGCACATGTGGGGCCAGATCAGCCATAACCGCACCACACGACGAACTTGGTGTTGCTACGGTTTCTGTCATTTTTTCCGTCATGTTGCCGATGGCTTTCCGTGCGAGTGCTATAGCGACATTACCGCTGTGAGTGTGATCTGGTGATTGATCTCCGATGATAACGTTGTCTCCGTTTGTGAAAAGTCGCGCTTTGCAGTTGAAAACCTGGTGCTTGCAACAACGTCATTCTGTTTTTCCTTTTTCGTTACAACGTTTTCATCAGTATTCATAGTTGAGATGTATCAGCGTCCCCTTTCCACGTTTTGAAAGTCCAAAATTTGTTGTCGGCATTGAAGACTCCATTTATTGTTGTTTAAATAAGTTTATTATATTACTAAAGCACAGTGACTCAGTTGACTTACCTGACATTGGTCACGTAGACTCATGCTAGTGTGCTATATATAGGCGGCGATTTGCAAGCTCGACTGTCTGATACCTGCTCTTATACTGTGTTTGGGTGTTTTGTTGTTAAAATGTTCAATTAAAGGCTTTTAACTAACTAGTTGTGAGACCTATAGAATATAACACATATCATAAACTTTTAATCCAGAGGTAGAGTGTTGAAACAACGTTAAATTTTCAGTATATATATTAAATATTGGTAGGATGAGGGAGTTTGTTAAGGATACATTTGCCTGGAAATGCTACGTTATATCTAATGACTTGAAAAGTTTCAAACTCACGCTTCACTTAAGACAACTTGCTTTGACGGGTTATTCATATAGGCCAGGCCGACAAGTTAAACCAAATTATGATTATATTATTAAGTTTAAGTTAATCAATTGGATGAATAGTCCGGGATGAACAGTCCTGGGATGAAACGTCCGAGGATGAACATTCCGGGATGAACAGTCCGGTTACCCATTGGAGATACCATGGTCATCATTTTCAATTTGAATATTTCTCTCATCAACTTCCTCAAATCCAATATCATTTGCTATTTCCGTTATTTCTGTAATAACTTGTGGTAGTTCATTAATTATTTCTTCTTCAACCGTTTTAATAAGCAAGCAGTTCCAACATCCTTTGAGACAACTTTGTTGCACTTATTCCATGATGAACCGATATTTTTATGGCATTCATGATATTAAATTTCTTCCAAAATTCTTTGATGGAACATTGATCGCTGTCAACTGCTTCAACTAGTTGCTTAAAGGTTTTTCGGATATAATAAGTCTTGAAATTTGCAATCACTCCTTGGTCCATCGGTTGCAAAATTGATGTGGTATTTGGAGGTGTAAAAATAATTTCTGCAGGCAAACAAGTTTGAAATTCTAATAAATTTTGAGGGTGTCCAGGAGCATTGTCGAGAATCAACAATGCTTTTTTTATAATTCATTTCTTTAGCAATACGATTTTACAACAGGACAGAAATGGTCTTGATACCATTTTTTAAATAAAATTGCTGTCATCCATGCTTTTCGATTTGCCATCCAAATCACAGGCATTGATTGTTTAGAAATCCCTTTCATTGACCTGGGATTTTCAGAATGGTAAATGAGTAGCCGTTTTTCATCCTGAAATCCCCAGTTGAATTTCCATCTAATAATCAGGTTAAACGATCTTTCGCGGCTTTAAAACCTGGTGCGGATTGTTCTTCTTTGGAGATGAATGTTTTTGATGACATTTTCTTCCAAAAAAGACCGGTCTCATCAAAATTAAAAATAAGCTTCGGAGGGTAATTCTTCTGTTTTATAATATTATCGGTTAGGGAACATTTTGTTTTTATTGTAAAGTCGACCCCTAGGTATCTATATTCCTTTTCTTAGTCGACTGTCGGGATTTTTGGAGTACTGACATTACTTCTATTGCGGTTATTTCTTTGAATTCAAAGTCTGGTATTCGATCCATGTTGGATTTGGTCGACGACAATCGATCGGTATTTGATTTAGTCAACAACGATCGATCCGGATTTTATTAATTCGACAACGGTCGATCCAGATATTATTAAGCCGACAGCGATTGATCCGGATTTGTTTGAGTCGACTGCAATAGATCAGGAAACGCTTTCTAAATGTCGATTGGCAGGTGACATGGGTAGCTGCAATTGACTCCAGTATGTCATATGTGGTCCGGGTCGAATTTTCAGTGGCGGGTTTTCAGATTGTGGGTTATCTGTTGCAGGAAAGAAAAACACGACGACAATAAATCCAACTTCTAACACCATTTTGAGGCGGCTACCGTTTTGAGGAGTCATCAACTCACAGTAAAAATCAATCATAATAAATTAATTGTCAAGATTTATTTGTTCCAAAAAAGAATTTTATTAGCATTAAAAACATTTACAAGATAAAAGTGAATATTTAAACAAGAATGTTTTTTTGAAATCCAATTGTTTATATTCGATTTTTAATTCCGAATTTTAATCCACTCTGAATTTAATTGTAATTCGCATAACAGTTATGATAATAATTAAAAAAATAATTTAGTAAAAAAAATATGAATTTGTTAGAGTGTCACAATTTTTTACATTAATGGGCACTACTTAATGTTTTGCAAAGCTTTATTTTCATTAAAGAATATTAAAACAAATTTTTAAACAAATATAATTTTTTGACATGATTTTTTTACATTGAAAGTGTTATGTGCTATTAGTTTTTTTACAATAAAATATATTGTTTTTTTAATGTATGTAGTATTGCAGTAAAATGTTGTGGTACTCAACAGTCCACTTCCATCGTTAAACAATAATTCATCAGATTGTCGATCGATTGTTCATATATGTTCTTCGTCAATCGGTCTGATGGAAATCGAGATTTAAAATTATCAATAAGTTACCATAAACGACAAAATACGAATGACATTCTAACTAGTTTTCTCTGTCCACGAATTTATTACAATGTATGCTCATTACAATTTTAAAAATACACTAAAAAAACAATGTTATTAAAATGACTTTTTTATCGCATTCATTTTTTATGAATTTCATTTATACATATTGTAATCTTCTTGCATTATTTATATATTTGTAATTTAAATAGATAAAAGAAAACGAGATTTGAAAAATATATTAAAAACAAAATCTATCGATTTAAACAATCGATAAAAAATCATTATTTTTAATTTAACAAAAATTGAATTAAAAATAATTTATTGATAAAGTAAAGTTGTCACTTTACACTTATAATTTGAGAAACTATTTTGTTTAATTATTGAAAAACTACGCTTACTTTGCAATGCTTTTTTAAGACAAATTTACAGGAAGTATTTAAAGATCACTTAAATCAAGCTATCTTTACGCTTACTTTGCAATTCGATGAATTGACGGACGAGTTGTTGTGGTGATTATTATTGTTATAAGGTAATATGAGAGATGCAGTAACATATTTTTCGTCACACATTGCTTCTGTTATTAATTTCCAAGGTTTAAAAATTGATATATATATATATATATATATATATCACTCCCAATCGACCAACATTCACAACCGTGAATGATAAGCGATCCTTTCATCAATCGATTATCAGTCGATTTGTAGGACATTATATTGGCGAACTCGACCAACATTCCAAGATCGATATTCGTCACTCCGTTGACGATTTTCTGGACGTCCTGTGGGAGCAATGAGAGAAAGAACATGTGGACGACTTGATTTTTGTCTTTGGTGATTACCGACTTAATTGATTCGAGATCGCATGCGCATTTCGATAAATATTCCGACGGTTTTTTATGTTCGGCAATCGGATGAGACTGGAAATACGAGTCGATCGGCTTTAAGTGGTTTTGGTTGATTAGAAGATCCTTGAGAGAGTTGTAAGGGTTGAGAGACAGAGACGCTTGGACGAGATCGTCCGACAAGAGTTTGAGAACGGGTCACCGGAGGCAGGAAATCGTCTGGTAAAATTTGTTGGGAGATGAAAGTATGCTGAAATCGAATTTCGCTTGGAGAAGTTGAAACCAGGATTTCAGGGAACCCGATTTGTTGAGAAAAAACGGAAGTTTGTCGATAGTTTAGCCGGATTGACGATTGGGTTTTTTTTGACAAGTTTGTTCATTTGGTTTTTAGAGATTAGAAAATGACGATGATATATACACAAGGTTTTTTAAAATTGAGCTTATTAAAACAAGTATTTTTGTTTTTTTTAAATATTAATTTTCTAATTTATTTTCGTTTTACATCACCACCATTTAATCACATTTCAAATCTGTACGTTCACATTTTTTGTATTATTTTGTTCTTATTAAAAAATTTTCGATTCTTATTTTTTTAATTCACTACATCTTGCATCTAATATTATCAACCGGTTCAGTCTTGCACCACGGTAAACTACCTTCGCCATATTCTTTAATTCAATGTTGCAGTCCGAAATTTACCGCATTATTATTATGGTGTCTAATATTGTTATTGTCCATACTCAAAGATGAATTTTATTAAATGTAATGTAAACAAGATTTTAAAAGCATAATAATTACCTTCCTAAAGAAATCTAAATATTAAAATGAAAAGTCACTGTAGTGGACTCGATCACACTTCTCGTGTGAGAAAAACAAAAAAGGTAAAGAACCCTGCTAAAAAATTTATTAAAATGAAAATATTCGTTTGTTATTAAGATCCCTCGTTGTTCTACAGTTTTTGACTTCGACACTTTCGGTAATTCTGTTTATTCAAACAAAAAAAACGTTTTTTCATTTGAATTTTATTTTCTTTGATTTAATTATTTTTTTTGATTTAAATTTTTTTCCAACTAATTTAGGCAATTCTGATTAATTTTTTATAGGAAAATGTGCTTCGAATAAATTAGTTGATTAATATTTTTTTTTAAGTAAAATAGTAAAAAAATGAATGTTATTTACATTATTGAAATTTGTAAAATTTAAATCATTTGATTATTCAATGAAAATCGAAGCGCCACAGTCATTCTTTAAAAAAATATAACATTATTATTTTAATAATTTCCATATCGGAAATTTAATAGTAATTATAAGTTACTGCCGTTGAATAACCCTACCATAGCTAAAAAGAAAAAAATATTGCTATTTTTAAATAAATTTATTAAAGAAATACATTAATATTTTTTAGCACAAGTAGGCTTATGCCGTGGAAGTTTGACGGAATCCGCAGCGGGGCATTTCTTTCATTAAAAACCATAAATTCCGCGGCGCCGTAAAACTTTCCACTAATCACAGTAAATCGTAGGCCATACCAACGATTTTTGACAAATTTCAGATGTACCACAATAGCCATTGATCCTGTGTCTAAATTCATTTTGTTATTATTTCTCTCTTTAATGCTTTCTTCAAAAATATATTTTTTATCCGCATCATTGTACAGTTGAATTTCAAATGATTAGGATCTCCGCATATTACATCTCGCGCATTTTACATTTTAATGGTTGTTTCAGCAAAATTGACTTTATTAAATAATTTCTTTCAGGGATTGTAAGTCTGTCACTCGTCTCGATTTTAGCCATCTATTAGTTCCCAGAGAAAGTCCTATGAACCATTCCACAATATTTTCCTTGGTATTTTTTTGTAATGATCAATGTGTATTAACAACATCGAGGCAATTCTCATTTGAATTTTTATTACTATCACATTTAGAATCACTACAACTGTTAGAAGATATTTCCCCTTTTGATATCGTTTTAATTGGTTTTGTTTATTCTATTTTTAAGCATGATTATTCAAACATTTTTTAAATATTAAATTTCTAAAAATATTAATTATAAAATAAAAATTTAAACCATTTCTTAATAAAAACCCAAAATAATAAAAATGTTATCAAATTATTAGAAGTGAATTTTATTTAAGCTTACTAAATTCAAAAATATTTAGTAATTCCTGTTCGCGCTTGTTCTAATTTATGATTCCAATTATCGATTCTTCAAACAAATTCTTCAGAATTTTTTTGACATTCTTCATCAATCTCACGGTATTAAATCAATCTCAGATTGATTTATTTCTTAATGTCAATATCGATTTTAAATCGATTAATTTTCCATTTATTTCTTCATATTTTATAATTGATTCAACAAAAAATTAATTTTATTTATCTTTTTTTAAGGCTTTTCTTTTCTTAAATAATATTAAACTTAATTTTAATTGTCAATTAATTTAAAAAATAAAAACTTTTGTTCGATTAAAAATTATGTTCCAATAGTCAATCACTTTAAATTTTAAAATTACCAATTTCCATCTGGTGAGAGAATTACGACTCTAAGTCCAACATACTCAAATCAACATGCAACATCAATAGTAGAGTTGTAAAAATCCCGATTTTTTTAAAAAAATCTTTTAAATCGATTTCTTTTTGATTTAAATCAAATATTTCGGCAAGTAAAAATCTTAATTTAAACTTGAAATCATGAATACAGAAAAAGAAACATGTGTATTGAGGAATCAAAAATCAAGAGTTAATTACTTTAAACATAGTAGGGATGTGCCGGAATTCGGCTCAAATCCGACCTTAACCAGGTGTAAACAGTTTCGGCGATTTTGTCCGCGATTTTGGTAAGCTCCACGAGTGGAAGATTGTCAGAGGCGGCCAATGTGGCCCGTTGTGTGTCCGGTAGAGCTTGGAGGAAGAGCTTCCGCAACAGTCGCTGATCTGCATCATTATTGACCAGGGCCTTCATTAAGTGGCGGCATCGTATGGTCGGTCATGTGCCATGATCACCTACAGTTCTTTGTTTATTACCCGCAGTTGATCGATCGGTAATGCGGCTGTCGGGTGTTGATGCCGCACATATTGGCTCCTCACGGTTTTCAGGCGGACCTGCATTAGTCCAAGCAAGGTTCGAGGTGATCCATCGTCATATAGAAAAAACGGGGACTGCACTGCCGTTGAGCTGCACTATCTCGTGGCTCTTGTATGAGGTTGTTTTTTTGTGTTATTTTTTATGATAAAAAATAACAAGGGGAGAATAAAAATGAACATTTATTTCTTCATTCACAAATCCACTAAAAATTATCGTCGATTTTTTACACTTAGTTTAACTAAACAAAAATCAAAATTGAAAGTTTTTTTTTCAAATTATTTCATGTTAATTTTTCTGAGCACTGCAATATACAAGGAATAAAATAAATGCGATATATTCATTTTTTTCTTGTTTGACTATATCCTATTTTTTTCAAGAAAAAGTTATTTGATAAAGAATAAAAAGTCAAGTTAATATTTACACAAGAGAAGAGTATGATAAAATATAATTTGTCACGCTGACATTAAAGGAGTATTTGTCTACTCGGGTATAATTATATAAAATAATAATTTTTACGTGACTCCTTTTCCTATCGTTTTGTTAATAATTCTTAAAGAGAATTTTTATACAAACACAATTGGATAAAACAAATAGCTTTCTCGTTTTGTAAATTAACTAAAACATTGCTAAAAATAAAGAAATATCCTAAATAACTCTGTAAATATTCTTAGTCAAATACATTTGTTTAATTTAGGGAAAAAATATAAGATATACTAATAATTAAAATTTTGTATTATTTTGCAAAGTTACTTTAATATTTTCCATTTACATATAACTTGGGAAACATATTTTATTATATTTTAAGTTAAATAAAAAAATATTTAGTATAAAAAGTAATTATTTTTCATTAGTAAAATTTCTACTTTTCATTTTCAGAGCAAAATAAAAATAATGTAAATATAAATTTTTTATCTAAAAAATAAAATATTTAAATATTTTTTCTAAATGAATTTTCCGGAGAAAATAATTTGTTTTGATTTTCGGTAATAAAAATATTTTTTACAGTGGGCGGATAAATTCTGTTTAAAGAACTCATTTGCTAAGGGAAAAAATTAACTAAATTGAGATTTTCGTTTGAGTTATTATTCTTTGAGTTATTTTATTATTTTAATAAAATTTCTTCTCATGTGTGTTGTTTTATTAATATTTTATATTATTAAAAGATATTTATGCTTAGACATAGATCTTTTAAAAACTTTTTTCGTGGATTTAGATGATTAATTTTACTTCGCAACATTAACTTATTAAAAAAGTTTACTTTGCACAATTGACTATTTATATTAGAACTTATTTTTATCATTTAATAAATGGATACAATTAAAATATAAAATTTTAATGAGTATAAATAAATGTGTTTATATTAGGCCGTCAAGTTTGAAACTTGTAAAACTAGAGTCTAAGTTTATTAATTACCAATAAAAATATTTATATCATTCTTCAAAGTATGCACCCATATTATCGACAAGCCTTATACATCAGCTTGTGAAGTAGCTTGTTGAGACGATTTGAATAAAATTTTTGTGACTGAAAATTCCTGTAGTTTTTTATAAGTAATTTTCTTAAGTACAGTATCTGGTTTTGCATTGTCGGTGGAGCAAGATGAGAGTTTCCGCATCAATTTTATCTGTTGTGAAAGATGAACCAGGTTTCATGAAGTCATTATGGATAACACCTGCGACAGATTTCTAAACCTCATTAGCTTATTTTTATAAATCTTGTGCTTTGAACTGCACTTTGGTGTTTCACTAAGCATGCTGAACGTTTGTAATGATCATATTGGATCCTGTGACGTTTTATTCAAAAAGTGATTCTTTCTCATTTATAATGAGAAAGCATCATCAAGCAAACATTCAAACGTTTTTGTTTCTGCTTTTCATTCAACTCATGTGGATTCCACTTATCCAACTTTTTCATTTTATTAATTTGAGCCCAAGTGATTCAATTTTGTTTGTTTTATAACAGCAAACGTTAACGATAAATCATACGCACTTTTTGATCGATACGACTAGATGATTACCTTCAGTCCGTTGTTGAGTGTCCAAATACACTATTGATGTTTCGTATGGTTTCTAGGTAAGAACTTGTGCTTCATAATAGTTCGAATTTCTACCTTCTCATTTGTGGTGATCAAAAATTAAACACAAAAAACATTATAGTTTCGTTTAAATAATATTTGATGACACAATTTTTTTAAATGAAATAAATCATTCTTTACAATTTTTTGTTTTGAACGATGTTTTATGATATCGTCTTCTTGACTGATAAAACGCAAATCGATCGACCGATCGAACTAACAATCGACCGAAATGGACCCGATCGCCAAGTGTGGATCAAGACACAACTCGGAACCACCGCAAGCCGTTTCGGGACTGAAATCCGATGGCTTATTGACCAATGGTCGGTGGACCCGATCGCCACACCGATGACATCATACCGACACAACTATCTTCCCGGCTACCAAGTCCCGGCACGTCTAAGCGGTGCTGGCCGCCGCCACCCGGTCCGGCAGTGGGCAATAACGTTATTTATTATTATTATTATTATTAATATTAACGTTAAATTATTGACTATTAAAACAAGATATCAAGATATGTAGCAATCAAAGAAAAAACCTGACCATCAAAATGTCATTGTCAAAATGTAACTATTGAAATTAATTATGATTGTAAGATTCAATATAACACGCAAAAAGTTTATTTTCAAAAACACTGTTTAATCGTTAATACTCAAACAAAATATCGATCAAAAAAATTTTTAAATAGTTAAAATATCTAATATCAAACAGTAATCATGTCAATAAATTTCATACTTGACAACATAATATATAAAAATGTGTATTAAAGTATATGTATTAATTTATTTCTAAGACATACAAGTATAAAATTGACTTGATACAAGAAAACAAAAAAAGAGTCCCACGGATTAAAAATAAGTTGTCGTAAAAGTTTTGTTACAGCTTCGAAAAAACATTTGTTTAGTTTAGTTCTCGTTGTAATATCTGGTTGTCCTGATAAAACAAAACGCACTTTTGATGAAACTAAGTATTATACTTGTCAACCAAATACACCAATGTCTTGTCTGAAGCCCCAATGCGTTTCTATGAATATGTCGTTCACTGAAATTCTGAACAGTTCGCTACAAACTTCAACTCTTATTACAAAATTTTTACAAAATCGTATAAATTAGACGGTCGACCAGAAGGAGGCTTATCTTGAAGAATCATGTCACTAAATTCAAATCGCTTGTATCGCCATGATATTTCCTTCAACTTCTGAATCATAAATCTCTTTTTGAGTATTTTAGTTAAACAAATTCGTTTCTAGCAATAGCGAATCAAAATGAGTAGGTCAAATTTATCAATTGTCATTTGATTGATGATTCGATTATGTATAGTCAATTTTCATTTAATTAAACTCATATAATAAGAATTTATTTATAAGAATTATTTATTGTGCACTCAATTTTAAAATTATTAGGAGAGAGTGACATGTTAAGTGTTATATATAAGATCTTTGGATCCTAAAATTAACGTTAAAACTGCATTCTCTACAACTTTAGGAGTTTCTAAATGATATACTGATGATGTATTGGTTGCGTAATCATTAACTGCACTATACAAGTAAATTTCGCTTGAAAAATTAGTTGTTCTGCTAATGATGGTTAAGCCATCGAAATTAATAAATTTTCAAGCTATTGTGGTTCCTTTTAACCTATGTTGTGATGAAATCATGGGGATGGAGCGTTTTATGGACCGAAGATCGATATTACCATCACTGATGCCTTGAAATGTCATCGTCAATGTGCGACAATTAAATTGGACTTCCAGTTGCCTATAAGATTTTCATTGGAGTATATGACAGATTTGAATGCCGTAGAAGGAGATAACAATGCCCATCTTGCAAGACCTGTTATTATACATCGAGCAATTATTGGATCAGTAGAACGTATGATTGCAATTCTAACTGAAAACTATAGTGGGAAATGGTCGTTTTGGCTCAGTCCATTTCAAGCTATTGTGGTTCCTTTTAACCTATGTTGTGATGAAATCGTGGGGATGGAGCATTTTATGGACCGAAGATCGATATTACCATCACTGATGCCTTGAAACGTCATAATCAATGTTCGACAATTCAATTGCACTTTCAATTGCCTATAAGATTGATCTAGATACGAAAAGCGCATTCGATAAAAAGATTTCTACAACACAAGAAGCTCAATTCAATTTCATGCTAATTGTCGATAAAAAGGAAATGGAGAATGGAACGGTCAATGTTCGAACAAGAGATAATAAGGTTCATGTGGAACACAAGATCGGACATATTTTAAGTCGATTCCAATATTTCAAGAAAGAGAGAATGCTAAATGCCGAGAAAGATTTTTAATTTATGCTCAATAAATTATTATTTGTGCTGAAATAATTGTCGGCATATGAGTATTTATGAGTAAAGAGGTTATGAGACACGGAACAAGTGTGAATATATATTGAAATTCTTTAAATAGGAAACTTGCAAAGGAACCCACCCCTATCCCACCAGACCGGTCTGAAGATCGACTAGGAAAAGAGAAACCTATTTTAAAAGATGAACGAAATCCTTATAATGGTTACAATCCTATGAACAATCCTAAAACTTATTTTAAATAATTTTTTTTATCAAATAATTTTTAACAAATAGTAATTAAAAAATATTTATTAATAATTACAAATTTAAGAATTAATAATTATAATTAATATATTATTAAATTAAAATTTTTTTTATTAAAATATTATTTGTGGTTAGGGTTATGGTTGAAAGCTTAGGATTAAAGGTTTATTGGTTCCGACGGCCGAAAAGGAAGGGAAACGGAAGGAAATCGAGAAATCTAAATTTGCACTAAAACGGATGAATTGTCCAGGACACTGTTTGATGTTCGGGTTGATCTTAAGATCTTACAAGGAGTACTTAATCGTAATGAGGCATGAAGTCATTATGGATAACACCTGCAACAGATTTCTAAACCCTCCTCATTAGCTTATTTTTATAAATCTTGTGCTTTGAACTGCACTTTGGTGTTTCACTAAGCATGCTGAACGTTTGTGATGATCATATTGGATCCTGTGACGTTTTATTCAAAAATATATTTAAATAAACATACAGTCAACCCTCATTAATCCGAAAAATTAAAAATCGAATTCCTTTCGGATTGTGAAATAATTCGGATAATGAGGGAATATAAAATCAATATTATTATTAAATAAATGATGA
>MQRK01246985.1:0-10244 GCA_001938485.1 Girardia tigrina
GTTGGGATGAACGTGAACTGTATATATCATAGTTTAATTAATTTTTAGTTTGTATGAAGTTAATTCACTTTCACCGAGCCGACATTTCACTTATATTTTTACTGAGCTTATCAAAGACACAGCAAAACCAATTATGTGAAATTTTCATTTCCTTCTTTTTGATATCATATTGTTAATCATCTAGTAAATTAGGGGATAATTTTTAAAAGTTACTTTAATACTCAATTTTTGAGAAGCATGTAAATTTGATATTAATATTGATAATTTCAAAATTCTAAGAATTTTGATAGTTCTTGGGAAAAGTTTCTAGTGAAGCATTGTTAATTGAGGTGACGTTGCCCTAATCGGCTGTCTAAACTAGCTTATTGAGAATTTTTTATTAGCGTGACTTAATGCAATCGATTACATAATCATAATTTTTGTATTTATATACAATAATTGGATGCATTTTTCTTCTTAATTACGTTCAATATGCCATAAGCTCTAATAGAAAGGGTGATTGATTCACCATTTTGATAATAGCATTTTACAAAATTGACATATCGTGAAATTGTAAGTCTGCCATCTTAAACGAAACCAAATTGGTTGTTTAAAACTAAATCCCCTATATATAGTGAATATATTTTAAATAAAATAAATGTCGTTTGTGAATATATTTTTTAATTTTAAATTTTTCATTTCAAATGGGACAACAAATATTTGATATGAATTATTATTATTATTATTTATATTATCATTATACCATTGAAATTATTAGTCAATGATAATAAAAAATTTTTTTTTACTACATTTTAGAAAAAAAATAATTTTTGCTAATACTTATTTTTTGACCTACTTTTGTAAATCTATTTCTGTTAATGAATGATTCAAACATTTACACAAAATTTACTTGATATAGTCTAAGGGTCAAAATCTGGACTGCTAAATTTATTTTCACAATTAAATATTTATATTTGAATTTTCATTTAGTAGTCGATTATTTTTTAATACTTCCTCGAAATTTTCAATGTCGAAATAGTTAAAAACAAGTTATTCAAAGAACAGACGATTTCTTTGAAAAATTAATTTCCATCTTATTCGTATTTAATTATTAATATATGCGTTCAAAAATATATTCTGTCTTATTATTATATATTACTAGAGAATTTTGTTTTTACTTTTATGAGACACTCATTTGAAATATTTCCTGTTTTATTACCTTTCTGACACTGATGAAGTATATAAAATGTGGACGCYTTTGTGMAATGGAGTTATTCGAGTTTGGGAATTGGAGATGCGATTATGGTTCGCTTTCGCATCCAAGGGATCGAATGAAGTGGTCCTTGGATTCGGATGCGTAATCGAGTCGTAAGACCCGTGTAGATAGTTGTACATTATAATTATATTTTGGATCTTTAACTATTTGAATTTCCATTTATATTTTGGTCCTTTGATGATTTCAATTATTTTATTAATTTTCTCTTGAAATATTTATAATTGATTTGATTTATACCTTTCGAGTAATTAATTAATTTTTGTAATTATTTAAGATTATTTGAATTATTTTATTAATTTTCTCTTGAAATATTTATAATTGATTCGATTTATTCCTTTCGAAAAATTAATTAATTTTTGTAATTATTTAAGATTATTTGAATTATTTTATTAATTTTCTCTTAGAATATTGATAATTGATTTGATTTATGTCTTTTGACTAATTAATTAATTTTGTAATTATTTAATTCTATGTAATTTGATTAATGTAAAAGATTAAAAGAGTTTTCCATAATTCTTATAATTATTTTAATTAAGTTTTTTTATTGCGGAATAGTCTATAAATAGTTGAGTCATTTGGAAATCTAACCACTATTATAAATCTTCGTGATTGAAATAAAAGCGTCGTACACAATGTAAAAACTTGCTTTGAGATTCTTTTGTGTCATAATATTTTGTACTATTAATGATATCAAAGAGCACCTGAAATGATTTAAATTGATTGAATTTCGAATTAACCATAGTCGAGAGTGCGTAAAAGATGACAGAGCATGTAAAATAGTCCTTCTCAGGGCTACCATAATTGATTGATTAATACGGGTGTTTGATGAGAATGTCGAATGGAGGAACAATGTGATGATTACAGCTGGACGATTATATACCTTAAACCTATCAGAGTTATCAACCGCAATTTGTTCTTCATTAGGACTTCAAATTAAAAGAAAAATATCAACAGTGAATAAATGTAAATTTGTTAATTCATTTAAAATAAATTTGTGTTAGAATTAAAAGTATCAGTAGTTAACAAATGATAATATGATGAAAGACTACGCGATGTGAAATTTTCGATACATTTATAAATGACTTGTTTTTACTTTTAATGGTGGATCGCATTAAATCTCCTTGTTAAAGTTTTGATCATTGACATATATAATAAAATTGTTATTTCACATGTATAAAATTATGAAAATCAACTTTCATCCTTTTATTGTCTCCTCTTAAACTACTTTTCCCTTACATCGCTAAACTGTAATTGAGCGAAAACATGATGGTTACAAGAATAATATAATGTGATGTTGAAGGTCGACAAAGATAATAGAGTGACAGAAGTTCATTAGAATTAGTAAATTCCAATGATTAAGCTTGACGTTAGGAAATAGTAAAGAGTGGTGAAACTTCCGAGGAACTACTGAGTTATATTTAATAATCTGAATAAATAAACTTAATAAAATTCGAGTCGTAAAATTTGAACATGTTATCACCTATGAAATGTTTTACAAAGTCATAATTAAATCGAGATTCGAAGTGAATGTAACTTTTGAACGGAGGTTGAAAGAGTGAGAAACACTGTGAGGATGGCGCAGCCTGCCCGCGGCATGCAAGGGGCACGCGGGAAGACCGGCGTTTATCTTCTCGGGACTCTCTACATTCTATCTAACATAAAATGATAATTCTTGAACTTGGCAAAATAACTGTCGTTTTGAATTACACTAATTAATAATTTAGATGAGCGAGTAAATTGACAAAGCATAGAGTGGTTATCGTAGCATACATGAGTAGACTTAAAATTAATTTGTTACGAAAGAGGCAGACCTAATCAAAAATAAATGAGTCCATTAACATTAAAATGGCTGTATTTAATTATAAATATCACATAATTAAACGGTTCACGCAAGCAATACGAGACCACTAGATTCAGATTGAGAAACGACAGGGAGCCCTCGTGCAGAAAGAAAGCTGAAACACGATCATTGAAGAAGAGATCCGAAGGAGTTTTGACCGTAAAGACTGGCAATACGAATATTGTATTGACAGACAATTAGTGTTTAAACATCCGCAATTATGACATTAATTCGTGTTTCGATAAAATAAATGTTTTAGTGGTTATTCAAAATTTCGTTTTTCTAAAAGATAATGAATAGTACTTGTGTCTTGAGATACCTCTTAAAGGAATAGCGAACGATAATTACGTCTTTCTCCCTGTTTATTATTGTTTATTGATAAACCTATTAAGCTAAAAGGAACAGTAAATAATATTTGTTATAATCAATTGGATCAAATGCGATATACAGTAATTGATGAGGCCTTTTTCTAGTATGCATAAACCAATCGCAATCGTCCAACCAATGCCACAAGATCCGAAAGTGGTACACATGGAAGAACAAGTCCACAAGGTAGCCAGATTAATCATTCAAAGAAAGGATTTACAAAGTCAAGCGGAAAAATTGTTGAGTAGATGGGAAACGCGGAGCGATGGGAGAGCCACCATGATTGACGTCGAAGCACTGAATCGTTGAGTCAGAGTAGCGCTTGACGAACTGCGGATGAAGCTAACGCAATTTGGCGCAGCTTTTAATCAAATAAGGTTTGAGGAGTTCAGCGCACGTTATCGATATTTCGTGGAAATACAAGAACGAGATCTAACAAGCAAATGCAACCGCCTCCTGTATTTTAACTTTAACGAGCAGCACAGTTATGTGTGACATAAAAATATATTTTGTTATGACAATTGAATTTCTTTATAATTAAGGTATATTAATAAACGTTTTGAGTGGTAATATATTAGTATGAACGTATTGCGTATAGTAATGAAAGTGCGATATTTTATATGATATTTTATTTATAGAAATGAAAATCGATAAAGTAAAAATAATAAGAGAATTGAGGAAGTCTCAAAAGGAATTAATAAAACTGTTGGACAAACAAGAAGGGTTAATGGCCACAGTGGAGAGGATCAAGGTTCGCCTGCGAATTATGTGACGACGACAGCCATACCCCTGGAGGACAATCAGAAAGCTAAGAACGAATTTAACACAGTATATCAGAGAACTTAAAGATTATAGACGTCGTACTTAGGTCGCGCCTGGCATTAATTGAAGATTATTGGAGACAGATACGAACTCTATCGGAAATAAATTATAATTACTTTGATAGTGACATCGTTATACTGTTTTTGATATTAATAATTATTTGAAAAATTAATTTCCATCTTATTCGTATTTAATTATTAATATATGCGTTCAAAAATATATTCTGTCTTATTATTATATATTACTAGAGAATTTTGTTTTTACTTTTATGAGACACTCATTTGAAATATTTCCTGTTTTATTACCTTTCTGACACTGATGAAGTATATAAAATGTGGACGCTTTTGTGAAATGGATTTATTCGAGTTTGGGAATTGGAGATACGATTATGGTTCGTTTTCGCATCCAAGTGATCGAATGAGGTGGTCCTTGGATTCCGATGCGTAATCGAGTCGTAAGACCCGTGTAGATAGTTGTAAATTATAATTATATTTTGGCTCTTTAACTATTTGAATTTCCATTTATATTTTGGTCCTTTGATGATTACAATTATTTTATTAATTTTCTCTTGAAATATTCATAATTGATTTGATTTATACCTTTCGAGTAATTAATTAATTTGTGTAATTAGCTAATATTATTTGAATTATTTTATTAATTTTCTATTGGAATATTGATAATTGATTTGATTTATACCTTTCGAGTAATTAATTAATTTGTGTAATTAACTCAGATTATTTGAATTATTTTATTAATTTTCTATTGGAATATTGATAATTGATTTGATTTATGTCTTTTGAGTAATTAATTAATTTTGTAATTATTTAATGCTATGTAATTTGATTAATGTAAAAGATTAAAAGAGTTTTCCATAATTCTTATAATTAAGTTTTATTTATGGCAGAATAGTCTATAAATAGTTAAGTCATTTGGAAATCTAACCACTATTATAATTCTTCGTGATTGAAATAAAAGCGTCGTACACAATGTAAAAACTTGCTTTGAGATTCTTTTGTGTCATAATATTTTGTACTATTAATGATATCAACGAGCACCTGAAATGATTTAAATTGATTGAATTTCGAATTAACCATTGTCGAGAGTGCGTAAAAGATGACAGAGCATGTAAAATAGTCCTTCTCAGGGCTACCATAATTTATTGATTAATACGGGTGTTTGATGAGAAAGTCGAATGGAGGAACAATGTGATGATTACAGTTGGACGATTAAATAGCTGTTGACTTATTAAGGTATATACCTTAAACATATCGGAGTTATCAACGCAATTTGTTATTCATTAGAACTTCAAATTAAAAGAAAAATATCAACAGTGAACAAATGTAAATTTAGTAATACATTTAAAATAAATTTGTGTTAGAATTAAAAGTATCAGTAGTTAACAAATGATAATATGATGAAAGACTACGCGATGTGAAATTTTCGATACATTTATAAATGACTTGCTTTTACTTTTAATGGTGGATCGCATTAAATCTCCATGTTAAAGTTTTGATCATTGACATATCAAATAAAATTGTTATTTCCCATATATAAAATTATTAAAATCAACTTTCATCCTTTTATTGTCTCCTGTTAAGCTAATTTTTCCCTTACATCGCTAAACTGTAATTGAGCGAAAACATGATGGTTACAAGAATAATATAATGTGATGTTGAAGGTCGACAAAGATAATAGAGTGACAGAGGTTCATTAGAATTAGTAAATTCCAATGATTAAGCTTGACGTTAGGAAATAGTAAAGAGAGGTGATACTTCCGAGGAAATGCTGAGTTATATTTGATAATCTGAATAAATAAACTAAATAAAATTCGAGTCGTAAAATTTTAACATGTCATCACCTATGAAATGTTTTTCAAAGTCGTAATTAAATCGAGATTCGAAGCGAATGTATCTTTTAAACGGAGATTGAAAGAGTGAGGAACCTTGTGAGGATAACGCAGGCTGCCCGCAGCATCCAAGGGGCACGCGGACAGACCGGCGTTTATCTTCTCGGGGCTCTCTTCATTCTATCTAACCTAAAATGATAATTCATGAACTTGGCAAAATAACTGTCGTTTTGAATTACACTAATTAATAATTTAGATGAGCGAGTAAATTGACAAAGCACACATGAGTAGACTTAAAATTAATTTGTTACGAGAGAGGCAGAACTAATCAAAAATAAATGAGTCCATTAACATTAAAATGGCTGTATTTAATTATAAATATCACATAATTAAACGGTTCACGCAAAGCAATACGAGAGCACCAGACTCAGATTGAGAAACGACAGGGAGCCCTCATGCAGAAAGAAAGCATAACGACGATTATTGAAGAAGAGATCCGAAGGAAACTTGACCGTAAAAACTGGCAATACGAATATTATATTGACGGACAATTAGTGTTTAAACATCCGCAATTATGACATTAATTCGTGTTTCGATAAAATAAATGTTTTAGTGGTTATTCAAAATTTCGTTTTCCTAAAAGAAAGTGAATAGTACTTGTGTCTTGAAATACCTCTTAAAGGAATAGCGAACGATAATTACGTCTTTCTCCTTATTTATTATTGTTTATTGTTAAACCCATTAAGCTAAAAGGAACAGTAAATAATATTTGTTATAATAAATTGGATCAAATGCGATATACAGTAATTGATGAGGCCTTTTTCTAGTATGAATAAACCAATCGCAATCGTCCAACCAATGCCACGAGATCCGAAAGTGGTACGCATGGAAGAACAAGTCCGCAAGGTAGCCAGATTAATCATTCAAAGAAAGGATTTACAAAGTCAAGCGGAAAAATTGTTGAGCAGATGGGAAACGCGGAGTGATGGGAGAGCCACCATTAGTGACGTTGAAGCACTGAATCGCCGAGTCAAAGTAGCGCTCGACGAACTGCGGATGAAGCTAACGCAATTTGGCGCAGCTTTTAATCAAAGAAGTTTTGAGGATTTCAGCGCACGTTATCGATATTTCGTGGAAATACAAGAACGAGATCTAACAAGCAAATGCAACCGCCTCCTTTATTTTAACTTAAACGAGCAGCACAGTTATGTGTAACATAAAAATAAATTTTGTTATGACAATTGAATTTCTTTATAATTAAGGTATATTAATAAACGTTTTGAGTGGTAATATATTATATCTACTTGGTAATATAATATAATATATATAATAATAAGTAATATAATATAATATACTCATGTATGCTACCATAACCACTCTATGCTTTGTCAATTTACTCGCTCATCTAAATTATTAATTAGTGTAATTCAAAACGACAGTTATTTTG
This sequence comes from Girardia tigrina, assembly GCA_001938485.1. Taxonomy (NCBI): domain Eukaryota; kingdom Metazoa; phylum Platyhelminthes; order Tricladida; family Dugesiidae; genus Girardia; species Girardia tigrina. Next base: position 7,577 of record MQRK01246985.1, read on the forward strand.
CCAAGTTCATGAATTATCATTTTAGGTTAGATAGAATGAAGAGAGCCCCGAACGTATTGCGTATAGCGATATTTTATGTGATATTTTAATTATAGAAATGAAATTTAATAAAGTAAAAATAATAAGAGAATTGAGGAAGTCTCAAAAGGAATTAATAAAACTGTTGGACAAACAAGAAGGGTTAATGGCCCCAGTGGAGAGGATCAAGATTCGCCTGCAAATTATGCGACGACGACAGCCATACCCCTTGAGGACAATCAGAAAGCTAAGGATGAATTTAACACAGTATATCAGAGAACTTAAAGATTATAGAAGTCGTACTAAAGTCCTGCTGGCATTAATTGAAGATTATAGAGACAAATACGAACTCTATCGGAAATAAATTATAATTACTTTGATAGTGACGTCGATGGTGATATTAAAAGATAATAAATTTTCGAGTAGTTGAATAGACTAATTGCACTAATAATATGTATTAAAAAATAAAGATGAGAAGCGAATGATAGGAAATTATTCTATGAAAGGCGATATAAAAGAGAAAAATTTGGTTAAAATTATGCCTGCATGAGGCGATTAAAGAAAATAAAAATTTACGTCTCAGGGAGACGCTTGAAAAATATATCTGAGCCTACAGGAGGCGATTAAAATGGAAAATATATATATGTCTCAGGGAGACGATTAAAGAATTTATTTGAGCCTTTGGGAGGCGATAGTCCCTTCGAAGGGAACAATTTTACGGATCACCACCGAAATAAAGGTCGAACTGAAAAAGAAAGGGATGTAAGGTGAAGAGCAGCTTGGTCTCTGACTCGCGGAGACGCAACCGGCTGCCCTCGTTGCAATATGGGATCGATTGGCGAGGAGTCTCTTCATTCTTTTCAAAGTGGGAAATATTTTTTTGTCGTTTCGGAGAGTACTGCGCCATCTTAATGAGAAACCGCTCGAACGGGTATCGTTAACCCGGGGAGTTTGTAGAAACCTGGGAGGACAAACCGTTATGATATTTTGTTCTTTTGGATCCTCTGAAATATCTCGCGCCTTAAGGGTCTGCGTCGCCTGACTCATACCGAAGAGACCTATGCTCGGATGAAAAGGTGCGGGAGAGAGACAAAATAATACCGTAACAGTCTGCGGGCGGAGTCGGTCTCAGAGGATGTACGTGTCTCTGCGTGGTCAATAAATTGGCGAGTGCCACGTGACCGACACGGTGATCAAAGGTGGTGAGAGATGCACCATAAAAATCAAAAGGAAGTCCTCGTAAATTACTCGGTCCGCAGAAGGGAACCCAGATGGTAACTGGACAAATGAGGCGCTCTCGTGTATCTTGCCTAGGAGTTACAGAGAGGAATCGAAGAGACAATGGATGAAATCAAAAATTTGTGAGAAATAAAAATAAAATTTAAAATAATTCTTATTTATTTAAAATCACTTCTTAGTAGCCTGCGGTCGAAGAATCGTGACTACTCCTAAAATCACTACACAACACACTTAGGTTATTTTTATACAATTTGTAAATTACAATACTTTTAATTATTGTATATAATAAATAAACTTTATAAAATCACCTTGTGTTATCATTTGTCCTTTTGTCATTAGTGTTATCTTTTAATAATTTCTATAATCATAAGAATAATATTTTAAATCAAACGAGTAATAATTAAAATCAATAAAGTCACTTTCTGAGTGTTAATAAAATTGACTAAGGAAGAAATCATTTGTTCACATATAATCGGAAGGTTCAATTTAATTTGAATTGTATCTTCCAATGTTAGATTTCTACAGAGGTGTAAGCGTAATTATCAACGAACCCCACAGAAATTTAACACATGGATAAATTATTTATCAAGCCTGGACATATACTTAGAATACTGAAAAGGAACAGATCATTCCAATGCGGATATGTTTTCTCGGAATACATGTGATACATGTACACAATGCTTGATGAAGGGTGAGGAAGATAAAGACTCGAAAAATCAACATGCTGGACACATTGAAGATATTCAAATATCAACAAGAAGAAATAGAAGAAATTCAAAGAGACCCAAGTGATGGTAAAGACATAAAGCTTACGATTGAAGACTGTATAATAAGAACAGTGTTTATAGAGGTTTTTTTCAACGTTGAAGTACTTACAAACGTACTTAAGAAATTCAAATGCACAAGAGAGATTAAATGGACTAGCTCTTATATATATTTATCAAGATGTTACAGTGCATGAAGATGAAATTTTTCAGTTATTTTCTAAAACTAAAAGAATGCTAGACTTATTACTTTAATAAATCAATTAAATACATATTTTTTGACATCTTTAATGTGTAAAAAATATTTTTTGCACCCCAATAAGAATTTCTAGTTTGTGTTGGATTCTGGTGGGAGTGTTGGATATTAAATATTTCAAATAATTAAAATATCTAATATCCAACACTCCCACCAGATTCGTCCACAGAAGAATCTGAATCCACAATGTAATCATTTAGATAAGGCGGTCTTCGTCTTTCTCTACTAGGCCGACTGTTCAATGATTGTTCCTCTTGTGTTTGATTGTTTGGTAGTTATTAACAACATCACAATTTGAATGCAAACATTTATTTACAACACAAACAGATTCTTCACAACAATTTTCAGTGGTCATCCTTCTTTGATTAATATAGTTTTTGATTAAATATTT
>MQRK01246987.1:0-18140 GCA_001938485.1 Girardia tigrina
AAATTATTAATTTAATATAATTACGAAAGATTATCGATTTTAAAAATATATTAATTTAAAAGGAAAATTATTTTGAGAGAAGAAAAATTTAATTTTAACCTTTCACCAAAAGAAGCTCTGTCCGAAGTAATTGTTGCAAATCTCCACACGGTCGAACTGGTAACAAATCCGAGGCTTATCTCAAATGATCAGAATTAGGAAACTCGCCGAATAATTTCTTCACGTAGACTGCAAAAGGAATAAGTTTGTGCTGCCAAATTTCGTCAAATGCGCTGCCAAATTTCGTCGCCGAATTTCGTCAAATGGGCTGTAAAGAGAAATTAATTTGTGCGTTAAGTCGATCTAGGTTGATGTTTTTATACAAGCATTAAATCGTGTGGCTTAACAAAACAAAACACCGAAAACACCGGCCGTGTGTTCAACAGAAAAATATATGCGTGGCAAAATAAAAATGGTCACAAAAGAAAAAGAACCATCCGTAACGGATGCGTGGCTTAAACAAGAACGCAAGGAATGCGTGGCAGCAAGACGCACGCGGCCTGACTAAACACAAGTGGCAACGCACAATGGAGACGCACTATGCGTAACATAGTGCGTGACGAAGATAATAATAATAATAATGATTTTTAAAAAAATAAATAAATAAATATATAAATTAAAGTTTTATTTTAATAAATAATGTATATAAATAATAATAAAAACAAGGCACGCATCACAGACAAAATTCACAAAAATACAAAATTCTCAAAATAAAATTAAAGAAAAAATTCACAAAATTCAAAATAAAATAAAATAAAAAGGTTCGTATTTATAATCATCAACAAAATCATCAACAACAAAAGAGTTCATGTTTATATTACCCCAACAGGCCATTAATCAATAAGCCCATTTGGACGAGAGAGATTGACGGCCTTAATGGCCTAATTTAGTTGATTTATGTTACGGCCTTAATGACCTTTAAAGTTAAATAATTTTTGGTCAAAATGCCTATTAATAATAATAATTTTTAAATAAAAAATTTTTTTTAAAAAAAAATATTTTTATATACTTTAAGCTTTAGTATAAATAGAGCAATAGTTTTATATAATTTTTTAGGACCAAAGGAAATTAAAAATATATTAAACACCTGTAATAACTCCTGTATAGGATTCACTCAATATTTTTAATATTTGTCTAAGCTGTATAGCAATCATATAATCTCACCTGCAATCATTCAAAACGTTGTACAAACTTTTGCTCAAAGACTGTAATTGTACATTGAAATAAACAATTATTCGAAGAAACTTTGTTATTTATTGGAGTCAAAGAGTTCATCTAGTATAAACGTTGGGTCAGATAGTTGAGCACCGAACACTAAACAAATCCTTCTGATTTCTGTGTTCAAATTCAAATTCAAATTAAATACCCAACATAAGTAAATACATGTGGATTGTGGGAAAAGTTTTGAATCACAGAAGGTACAAGAATTAATGATAAAACACGGTATTCAGTTAGAGTTCTCTAGTCCGTACAACCATAACACCAATGGTATGGTGGAAAGACAATTCCGAACGATACGAGAGTATATCCAAGCAAGTTTAAAAGAAAGAAAAGAGACGAATCGGGCTGATATGCTCCCAGAGGTGGAATTCACATTAAATGCAACACGCCAGAAAACAATTGGAAGAAGTCCGACTGAAGTAATTTTAAATAGAAAAATAGATATGGTGAAGTGGTATAGCAATAAAATGAACACGTCAGACGAAAACATCAAGTATCCAGACGGAAAAACACGATGAAATTTCAATATCGGATATCAGGTGTGGGTAAAAAAAGAGATATGAAGTAAAGATTATGACAGATATGAGGGGCCATACACCATCATAGACAAAATTCATGGGAGGAGTTATAAATTGGAGAATAAAGAGAAAAAACAAATAGTAAGAAATGTCGAAAAGTTCAAAAATTTTAAAGAAAAGGGGGAATGTTAGGAATTAAAAATGCTATGTAAATTTTTGAAAGAAGGTTATATTAAATATGCACAAATTAAAATTTTTATATAATTAAATATGTAACGTTTGAAAAAATAAAATTACTAAAATTAAGAAGATCAATTAAATTGCTAATAATAAAATTTTTTTGATAGTTTTTAATATAATATAAAAAGTAAAATATATAATTTTTATGTGGAACGATTTTAAAAAAAATTAATAAAATTAAATGAAACGATTAAATATTTTAAAATGTTATCGTAATTTAAAATTGATTTATAAAAGTAATGAAAAAATCAAATATGAATATTTATAACTATTTTTATTTATATCGGTTTAAGATTTAGAAAAAAATTGTTTCTCAAAAAAAATAATAAGTTTGTTTAAATATTAGATTTAAACATTTTGTTTGTGTGTTATAATAAAAGTTTTGATATCAGAAATATCTCATAGTAATAATTCCGACGATGTCCCTAGAACCTCGAATACTTATAATAATTAGATTCAAATTTATTAAATTTAGTAAAATATACTAAGATTTAGTAAAGCTTTTAAATTTTTTTAAAGAAATATTTTAGTTTTTCTACTATTGAAGTGAAAATGATAGTGGAAATATTTTTCTATTAAATACACATTAATATATAAAATCTTTTTATTTGTTTTTCATTTTAATTAGGAACAAAATAGTACACTTTAATGTATTTATTCATCATAAAATTCTGAAGATACAAAATATTTGAAAATTAACTAAATCAAAATTTAAAAGTTATCAAAATACAATTTGGAATTAAATAAAGATATAAAATAAAAATCTAAATTAATATTTTTCAATTGAAATTAAAAAAATGTCTCTAATTGCTCAGATTCATTAAAAAACCCACCTAAACACGTCTAATCGCAATTCAAAAACAAATAGATAAAGTACATAAACATAAATAATATTTATGCCAGTGACCTTATTGAAAATCAGTTCCATCTTTTATTTGAACAGTGCAGTGATGGAGAATATAATTTTGAAGTATTTGAATAAAATGGTTTAGCGATGTAGAAATTTGGTGAATTAACTTTGTTGACTAAATAAATTTATTGCGTGAATTTTTGTTGATAATATTTGATATTTATGAAATTAGAAATGTTTTTAGATTCTTATTTTTATATCGACTTTTACGCGACTCACTATTAAATGTGTCTATTATTAACCTAATACTAAACACTCATCCGTATTGAAAGCCCCTTGTGTCTCGAGACTCAGAGCAGTTCAAATGTTAAATAATTTCCTCGTTATTACTTACAAAACTATCGAAATTACACAATAGAATAAAATAGATCTTAGCCTTATCCCACGGACAAAATATTGGTGAAGCAATACTCAATCAAATCTTATCAAACAAATATTGTATTTTTGAACTCATTTTTATTCATGAAATTTTAATTAACTGAAAAATTACATTTGTATGCGAAACTGTTTATTGTGAGACCTGTCTTTTCGAAAAATGCATTATATAACATTTTGGTGTCTTACATAACTCTCTTATTTTCATTTTAGATTTATATTTTCTATGGATGATATTTTTTTATTTTTGATGGACAAAACTGTTTGATAATTACTCAATTTGCAAATCACTTATCTTTTGACAAAATAGTAAACTCTTAATTATAATCGAAAATTGTTTTAAACTCGTCAGTAACTCATTTGAGGATTAATATTGTGAATATTTTCTCAGAATATTAATTATTCATCACTGAATTGTTTTAGACATCTTAAATCTATATCTGTTTAAAAATACAAGTTAACCGTTGACCTGACAATTTAATCCTAGATTTCAAATGCGATTAACCTGATAGATTTATGCTACTTTTTGAGATTTACAAATACTTTGAATCTTTATAAATATTTTATCCAATTAAGAACATTCAAATTTTATTTACTATTATCATGAATATCAAATAGTTTAATAATTAAAGGTGAATATTTAATCAATTCTTACGTTTTTTTTCAAAATATTTGATCAATTTTACATTTTACCCATTTGACAAATACTATATCTAATCTCACACTAAATTCTCGTTAATTCTCGAATACAAATTAATTTCCATTCACCTATATAATAATTATTACTAAAAATATTTCAAACCATTTTTCAATTTTTTTGTAATTAATTTCGACAGATTATCCCAATAACAAAAACCAAATTTTAAATTTTAATCAAACAAACTTTTCAAGAAATTTAATATAAAAAAATTACAAATATCATTAACATAACGAAAACAGATTACTAGGGATTTTTTTCAAAAATTTGATTAAAATTCAAACATGAAAAACTTATCAATATTTCTTTATTGAAATAATTTATGAGAAAACAATTTATTCTTTTCAGCTGTTTTCAAAAAGAATTATTAATTACAAAACTATCAACCGACTGTCGAGTGGAATAATTGATAAAATACTAAAAAAACCTTTTATTAATAATGCGCTAAATTCAAATTTTATTTACTAAAACACATTCTTTAGAAAAAATTGACGCATTAAAACAATGCATGAACACATCTCATTATCGTTGCGTTTGTTGTTGTTGTATATTTATGAATAATCGAATTACATCAATGAATTTATGAAAGCACACACATACACCAACTTTGACCTTGATACATACAAACTTTGCCCGAATGAGTCATCGTCTGCCTACCTCTGGATTATGTAATAACAGACGACACCAACATTTTCAATTCGATCTACTTGTATACTGATTGAGTTAATGTTCGCTGATTGGTTGAATTTGAGGTTAACCGTAGGTTGATTTACACTTTAACATTTCTCAGCTGAATTTTTTTACCAAAAAAATCGTATCTGCAAATTCTATGTGCAGTTCATTTCTCATCGAGTTCTTGATCTTTTGATTGAAAAAAACCAAATGGAACAGAAAAATCCGTCTTCGACACTGGAACTATTAACTTCTTTACAGCAACAACCCAACAATATTCTACCTCATCTTCCACAAACGATTCTGTGTAAATTATTGCAAAACGTTCCGAATTTAAAAAGCGAAAGTTGTATCTTTAATAATAATCCGATAATCACAAAACCAGATTCACAAGAAACTATTACGGTTGTGGAGCCGAGTCCCAGGACTGCGGTGATGCTGAAAGAAGAATCCAGGGATCTTTCTGTTGATTATAGCGCCTGCTCCAGGGACACGAACATGGCCCTCGCGCCTCTCGTTCCTGGAGACAATCCGTCCACTCCACAGGAAATCATAATCGCGAAATACAGCGCTCTTTCGCCGAGCGACGCCGTCAAATTGAATCCGAAGAAAAGACTTTTGCAGAGACATTTGCTAGAACGAGTGACAGAATCAGATCAAGACGATGAGGTTAGAAATAAGATGAGATTGATGAAAACTAATTCGGATCCCGAAGCGCCGTTTGGAAGAGGAAAGAACGGAAAACCGCTGACGAGTTTGTTTTATTTGTTGTTATTATCGAGAAGTCATATCAAATTGAAAATTTTTGTTTTTGAGACAAAATCCTAAGTAAAAGGATAACAGGCCCGGTCCCCCATATAATAAGGTAGTTAAGTTCCGTATTGTCGTAAAATCGTGTTATATGGAATTCCATTGGTAGTTTTTATAAATCCGAAATAAAAGTTCTGATTCATAGCGCCGTTCCACTACAACGCGGAACGTAACTAACGTGTTATAAAGGGAGGTTCCTGTGATTGATAAAATTGTTATTGTTTGTATAAATTATTATTAAATAATAATGCGAAATTCTATTGATATTTAATTATTATTATTTAACCCTTTATTGTCAGGTGGGATGATTTTATCACATTTCAAAGTAAGATATCGTTAATTTAGAGACACCATGACAATATAAAATCCGTCCAGTAATCTGTTTCAATAAAGAAAAAATATTCTGATATAAAAAAGAACTTATTTTATCAATACTTTTAACAGATTTAATAATAAATATTTTCACATTACAGTGTTAAGAAAAGTTTTTTTTAAAACACAACGATTAATTTAAGTGTTTCAAAACTTGGAACGCTGTCATCCGTCGTTCGATTCTCTTCATTTGATTTCATTATGGTAATAATCTGTGTTAGAAATGTTTTAGAAAGATGTTTTATACCGCGATGGACATGTTTTATCTGTTAAATATGTACACTGTTGAGATGAAGAGATTGGGAAAATGTTCTAGTATCCGAATCGACAAGAAATAAAAAAAAGCGAAATAAAGATTAAGAACGAAAATTAAGGACGCAGTGGAAGAACCACCAGTTTCCAGCCGTATCCCAACAATATTACAAAAATAATTTAATTAAAATAAATATTTGATATTGTATTTTCATTGAGAATTAGTTTGTAAGCTAAATTTCAGATTGCTACAACACTTGGAAGCGGTCGAAAAATCTCTACCTCTATATATATGTGTAAGCGTTGTAAAAACTATTTGATAATAAACAAAAAATATCATTTTAATTTTATTAAAGAAATAATTTTTTCACAAAAATATTTGTAAGCAATATTAAGTGTTTATTAAAAAAACCGTTATATTTTATATTAATGTTTAAAACTTAATAATGATTTCCATTTAGGAAGTCCATTTGTACCGAGTTATATGGACCCGAATAGTGGCCCGTTCTTCTGTAAAGTTTGCGGTTATAAAGCGTCAGGTCTTCACTATAAGGTTATGGCATGCGAAGGATGCAAAGTTAGTTCAAATTTATTGAAAGTTTTTATATGATTTAAAATATTTTGTCAATGACAAATCAGCTGATTTTAATATTTTTTTCACTATAATTTACAAATTTGCAAACGTGTTCTTCTTAAATGACCTTCGATAACCAATGGGATTATTACAATGCATTGATGAAGAGTGGCGCCGCTTTGATTGGCTGGTTAAATTACATTTTCAGGTCACCGTACAAAATCTACAAGGTCAATTTCGATAAACTTAATTAAATAAATTATAATTATTTTACAAATAAAAAAACAAAATATAATTGTCCGTTATATATTTATATTAATTGTTAATATAATTTAAGCACTTGATAGTCTTGAAAAAGCGATGAATAATATTCCTGAAAAATAACAATTATTATTCATATAGAAAATAAACTTTGACGATAATTTTACATCTACAGTTCAAGTAAATAAAATACAAAAAGTGCGTTATATTAGAAACATGCTTGAATTTGCAGTTTATTAAATTCATGTGATATTATATACTCGGGGTTTAAATTAATATAGAAATAATAAACTATAATTATTTGTACTTGTAATAAAATTCATTTTTAGGGTTTTTTTCGAAGATCTGTTCAAAAGAAACTTAAATATGTTTGTAAAATGAACAATAATTGTCCGATAAATTCCGATAACCGCACAAAGTGTCAAGAATGTCGATGGCAGTTGTGTCTAAAAGCCGGAATGGATGTGGAATGTGGGTTGAAATTTTTTATACAAATCCTTTATTCAATCATTTATAGCCGTTCTGGACGATAAAGAACGTAAAGCTAAAAATGAACTCATCAAAATCAATCGACTCAAACGAAAACAAGCAGATATGAATTCGTCTTTTGTACAGCGCTCAAATTTAAACGGAAAATCATCAAAGGAAGAAGTTTCAGAATGCTCTAGTAAAGAATCATCAGATCCTCAAATCAAAGTATTATTGAAACTGATTGAGACAGTTTCCGAAGCATTTGAAAAAGCGTTCATTAAAAACGAGGTTAATTTTTGTTTCTTTTCAATATTCGTTATCTTAATTTATGATCCTTGAATTTGTGTTTGTATTAAAATGATAATTAGACAGAATTTTTACAAATGCCTTTCAAAGTTTGAAATTTTCGTCATTTATTTCCGATTTTAAAATGTTTTTGATAAAAATGACATTAATTTGATTTTGTAACCGAGACGCATGCGAAGTATCTGATGACGTCACACTGTTTATCTGATATCAATCGATATATCGATCCCCTGTGACAATGAGGTCAATTTGTAGGATCAAATCTAAATTATCCCTTAATATTCATTTAAAGATAAAGAATATAAATGAAGCCTTTTTTTAATTTTTATTGATTTCAGTATGAAAAAGTTTAATTTCAAAAGTAAGTTTGGGGTCGATATCTTCTCAATTATGAAGAATTAATTAAGGCGGAATTTAATTAGAATTTATAATTATAATTAATATTTTTTGTTATTAATCACTTAAATAATTGAAAACTTTCTGAATGATTAAACAATATTTGATGTGAAACTTGATCAGTAAATCGGAGACTGCGGAGGCGTCATCATTAGGTTTCATAAGATCAAAGCCTTTGTTTAATAAAACCGAATAAGAATTTCTTGATTTATTTTTACCCATTAAGTCACAGTGCACGACGTAGGTCCATAAGCTATATCATCGTACGTACAGCAAGCGTCAAATTTATACATCTAAAATTTTTTTCTGTAGTTATTTTTAATTTCGTTAAATTTTCTAATTTTTCAGTAAATATTCATAGTTTTTTTTCAGAAATGGCATGTGATATTAAAAACTAATTCAGGTGCATATTCTGAAATACAACTGATGGATATTATTTTAAGAGTCAAGGATAGGTTAATAAATAGATCTTAATCTTAACACTCTTTTATTATAAGTCTAATAAATGTACTTATTTTTATTTTTAAAGTTCTCACAAGTCGAGAAAGTTTTCTTTTAAAGGTTTAACTTTTTTTCTGGATTTGATGAACGAAACATTTAAAGAAAAGGGTCTACAATATATTTGTTTCTATATATTTGTACCATGAAGAAGAAATAGAAAACTAAAGAACCTAAATTAAAATAAGAAAATCAAAGATATTATACCTTTGTTGCTGGGTCTACATTGTATATATATTCTTCATCTATTCATCAATATAAATTACAGGTTGTAATTATTAGGATTTAAGAAAATGTAGGTTTTCAAAATTTTGTTCGTAACTATATAGGGTATGTAGTATTTTTGTATTCCAATTGCTTTAACACTCAGTTTTTAGAGCCGTTGGTAAGATGTTTGGCTTTTGAAAAATAGCAGGTCAACATTATGTAAAATAGTAATTTCTAATTTCAGTTTTGATGGGATCTGAACGCGTTTTGAACCAATCATTTTTCATACAAAAATATAATTTGCTTGTAAATATTGACATTTTATTATTCGATGCATTGTAGTTGAAACAAAAAAAAACAATCACAATAAGTTTTTAGAAATAAATTAGAAATTAAATGTCTAAAATATTAAAAATGTAATTTAGTTATTTATACATTGTTAGGTTTGTGATAATTTGTAGTTGAACAATCAGAAGTTGACATTTTTATTTTTATTTAATAAAAAAAAATAACATTTTTAAACAAGTTTTTTAATAAATTTCTGAAACACTTAATTTTTTTCTCACAAATGATTTATACATAAAAATAATTAATTTCAAATATAGATTAGTAATTTAATATTTTATTTTTTAAAAAATTTATTATTTATTTAAAATTATTTTACTTCAGACCTTATTAAAGTTGTTATTTTAAATTATTTATTTCAAATTAAAGACCTATTTTTAATTTCGAGCATTATTAAAGTCTTGTAAATATTGACATTTTATTATTCGATACATTGTAGTTGAAACAAAAAAAACAATCACAATAAGTTTTTAGAAATAAATTAGAAATTAAATGTCTAAAATATTAAAAATGTAATTTAGTTATTTATACATTGTTAGGTTTGTGATAAAATTAAAATTTGTGATCAAACTATTTTTAGATTTTATTACAAATATTTCATTTCAAACTTATTAAGTTTATTTTGATTTACAAAATTCTTTTTATCAAATTTAATTACCCTTTAAATTTAAATTATTTTATAATAAATTTCCATTTTTTAATATAAAAATTTATATTAACTTATTTTATTTTGATTGTAAATTTCTTATATGTTTTCCCACCCAAAGTTGCATTATGTCATTGGAATGTTTAATTACAATCAATTTCATTTTCCAATCATTTAATTTTTGTATTATCCTTTTATTTTTCTGTCACATTGGAAAAATGTTCATTGCAATCAAAAAACGCAAGACCTACACCATTGCCGAGAAACTTTAACTTCTTACGAGGCTGAAGAAAAATGAAAGTTAGGTTTCAATTTTTCTTCAAATGGGTGTCTTTGAATCTACTTTGTGCAAATTGATAAAATATATAGAGAAGATGCTTGAATTGTTGAAAAGTGTTGACTAAACTGCTGGACTCAAGCGCAAAGAAGCCTGTGTAGCGAAGAATAAAAAAATGGATAACGATTTGTTTACATGGTTTGTCCAACAGAGAGATCAAAAAATTCCGTTATCTGTATCGATTCTCAGAATACAATACGACAAAAATGATAAACAGTTACATGGGGACACCTCTACGTTTCTAGTCATTTAACAACAACATCTAATTTTAGAAGCAACGATATGTGGTGAGACACCATAAACAAATAGACTCAGCAAGTAAATTCCTGGATGAATTCAAAGCAGTACTAAAAGCTTGTGAGTACAGTGAAAATCAAATATATAACTGCGATGAAACGGCATTGTACTTTAAATTATTTCCGGACAAATCACTCGCAATCAAAGGATCTGGAGGTCACACCGAGGATTTCAAGAAAGCTAAGAATAGAGTAACAGTGCAGTTTTGCGTTGACAAGCTAGGAAATCACAAATTGCGTCCACTCTGTATCGGAAAATTCAAATCAACACGATGTTTTCATCACATCAATATCGTTTTCTGTACTAAAAATTCCTAGATAACTTCAGAAATCTTCGAAACCCGATTTCAAAAAAAATATTCTAGAGGTTCTGAAATATTTAGGATTTAAAAGTTTGGAACAACGTGCCTTATTATTCATGGATCATTGTCCTGCTTGTCCTAGCACAGAACTACTCCAGTCCAAGGACAGAAATATCAAAACCATGTTTACCTAAATACACAACATCAAAAATAAAACCGTTAGACAAATGAATAATTTACTATTTTAGATCCAACTAACGTCGTTTGCTGATCATTTGCTTTATTATGAAGTGAAAAATCAGTACGGATTTTCTCAAATCAATAATTCTCAAGGACATGATGTATAATGATGGTTTGGCGTGGGATGCTGTTTCATCAAAATGTTTTGAAAAATGCTGGATTAAAACTTTAAAAGCTAATTTTAATTATCCACTTCATTATGACTATGATCAGGAGCTACTCAATTTTACAGATGACGAAATCAAATTTCTTGAAAACTCATTTGGTGATTTTAAAATAACCGCTGACATCATTCGAACCTGGGTAACTACTGATGACGCTGAACCGGTCACTGATGCTCTGACGGAGGAACAAATTATCCAGTGCGTTCAGGATATCGTTCAACCAAAAGATATAACTGATATCAGCGGTTATGACGAAGTTGACTCAACTCCATTAACATATGAAGCATTAAGAGCGTTAAAAATTGGATTACAAAGGCTGGATATTCACGATGTTGAGCCAACCAAAGTTTTACAGTTACGAAGTATAGTTGAGTTTTGCTAGATTTCAGCATCATAACAGTATAAAAAACTAAATGTTTATTTTATAGCAACGGGAACTATTCGAAATTTTGTATAGGAAATAAAATGTAGTACATATGCATACTTGAATAATTTTTAACAGCTTTTAGATACATTTTAAAGTTTTATTTAATAAACCCTACCTTAGTTCTATAAATCAAATACATTTCATTGCATTAAAATATGAGAAACACGAAATTAATTACCCAATTTTTACTTAGCTTTTTTATTTTGCAAACATATTCGCTATAACGTGGTCCACAGTTATTTACCACAAAGACGGCGTTATAACGTGGAGAACTGTATATAAATTTTTTTATTAAAGTTGATAAGGATACACTTTATTTGTTTAATATTCAGGTTTTAAACAATTTAAATCATGTATTTTAAAATCAATTGATCACAAGACCTTAAATTTAAAAATCATATCGACATTGCACAAAATTCAAAGTATGCTTAGTAATAAGACTCCAACTCCTTTGAGTTTCTGTTCCAATCTTTTTTTATCAATTTTCTTGTAATGGATAAAATGCCACATACATTGGAGAGACTTCTCGCCATTTATGTAAGCAGATTCAGGAGCACAGACGATTCGCTAATATCAATATTGCTGGATATATGGAAGTTTGCAGGTCGGATGTGACGATAACCGATTTTAAAATACTGAGCAGTAATTTTAAAAATTATTGGGAGAGGGTCTCATGTGAGGCATTACTGATAAAATAACTTAATCCATCAATTAATGTTCAAACAAGCCTCTTTTCCACTTTGTTGAAAGTACTTAAATAGCTATTACATAATTTGATTGCATATCCACAATTATATATAAAGTAGTACAATTTTGCATATAGATGGTTAAAAATCAACCGAAATATATCGCGAAAAAGAAAAATTTTATCTTCATAAATTTTTCGGACCCAGATGGGGTTTTTTTCTTATTTGAAAAATTTGCCATTTTTCTTTATATAAATACTTTATTATGTATAAATACTTTTATAATTATTTGAATATTTTTAATTAAATGGTTGAAGGTGTAGCTTGAACATTAATTTTAGGTTTATGTAACCTAATGCCAATATGCCCCAGTATTTTTTTCTTGTGACATTTGATCAAAATCTTTTTGTTGTCATTAATTTATGATTATTCGTGATCATAAGAGGCGTTAATTATCTGAAATGTAGATCTAATATCAGTTTCTTTTTTTGAAAATGATGAAATTTATGGTTTTTTATTTAGATAGTCTTTCAAGAGAACGAACATTTTATCATACATATAGAATAAATAGCAGGCCATATTTTAACATTTTTTTTACTGGGCACCAGCTTTCTGACAATGTCATGAAAACGAAACCTATTTTTCTGAAATGCCTCTTTTTAAAACCACACGGGAAATAACTTTTAGTATTGATACCCTTCAATGAATAACTCTGGTTGACCACTGTACACGTACACAGTCACAACTTGAACTATAGAAATTGAACTGTGGTTATCGTCAGAATAATGAGTTTATGAATCAGTCTATTTGTTGTGATGCAAAGAGTAAGAGTCAAAATGGGGGGAGCGAGCGATAAAGAAGGATAAAGTTTATTTATCCGATAAACCAGTTACATCTGAAGGTGAAGGAAGATGGAGCTACACCACGGAATATTCTAGGTGGGTGCTACTTCATCTATTAATCAATGACTGGGCGCTCATTTGGGTGCCCAGTTACTATGTTAAAACATTGCCTGACAAATAGTCATTTTCTTTGATTCGTAATTTGCCGGAACCCTCAATATTTATAGGTGATCCCTAACTTCAGTCAAATACAACCAAGATATAACATTGTTCTTTTCGCAAATGTAAGAGGGATAGGCTCACACATAAATACATTTAGTGAATCCTACATATTCTACGAAAATAATCTCATTAAAGTACCTTTGATTTCTTGGGTAATAAATGTCTGATGTAGGTATTTTGTTTTGCAATAATTATGACACCGAAGTGGAAATAATCAAAATATTATTTTAATATACTACCCGTTTTGACAAAATAAAATATATTACCAAAATATTTACCAAAATTACAAAAGCATTTATACTAATATATTGTTTTAATTTGTTTTTTTCTCTTTTTTATTTAACGTCATTTTCGAGCATCTTCTATTCTCAAATCCTAATAATAAAATAATTTATTCCGTTCAAATACTGTAAACTAGCAGTTTCAACTCAGACTATTCTACTATTTAATATTTCTGCATTTATACTTTTATTAGTTTCCCAGTAAACATCCTGAATAAATTAATAAGTCGATTGTTTCATTTGATTTGTGGATTTTTTATCGTGATGTAATATTGACCAATTGCAGTTTACACGTCATCCACCTGTAAGGAAAGGGAGATAAGGTGCGTGAATGTAAACAGATAACTCATGCTGAATGTTATCACAAATCTAAATGTCCTGGCGTAAGGGAAAGTGGCCGACCACTGCTGTAAATCAAACTGAAATATTTATTAAAATAGAAAACATGTAAATTTATATAAATTTAAACTGATATTTGAGACTATTGTTAATTGTAAAGTAATTGTTAATGATATTAAATAAAGTGAAGAATAATAATAATTATAAATAAATTCCAATATTTAACTTTTCAAACATGATTTTTTCAATAGAATGTACGGAAGAGGAATTAAAAGTTTTTAGAAGGAATATTTTAGGTCCACTAACAAACTTTTATCTTATTCTATCGTGTTTCTCTGAAAATAAAACAGGACTTATATTAATTTTCACTTCAAAATATGTCATCAAGGCTTATTTTCAGGGAATGTTTTATTTTGATATATTAAAAAAAGGAAGTTGCAAATTAAAAATTATAAGTCCTCTGAATAAATATAAATTACGAAAAACACTCAGAAACTCATCAATAGGAATTTATTTAAACTATTAAACGAACCATTTACAATAAACTATTTTTAAACTATTAAACTAATTAATAAATTATTTTTTATTTCTTTCGTCTTCCTGCCACTCTTATCTGGGCCTTATTTTAAGAGTAAGGTTTATATTAAAACCATAGTAAAAATCAAAATAGGTTTTATTTTATGGGTAGGTCTTATTATCGGAGAAACACGGTATGTATTTGTACTATAGTACAAATTGTTGTTTTTGTTTTATAGAGAAAGCTAAGATTTCCGTTGACAGAAAAATCTAAAATCAAATTTCGATATTTTTGACATTTTACCGGGTGTTTTTGTGCAAATTTCGCAAAATACATTGCGCTATATGAAAAAACGCCCAAATTGCGATTTATAGGGACATATATTAACATGACAAGAAAGTTTTTTTCCGTTACTCTCCACTTCTAAATAAGAAAGAAAATTACCATTCTAATGCTATTTTTTTGTTAATTCATGTTTATAAATATTTTTTGGCAAAAATTCAATCGATATATATATATATATTAATTTGTGTCATATGATCACTTTTTATATTGGACTTAAAAGGTTGTCGGTAAAAATGGAGTTTTCAAAATCTAACAGTCGATTCTATGCATACGTTGAGTGGAAAAATGGAACGACTGCAGCTGAAACCTATGGAAAGTTGTTCAATGCCTTCCATGATGATTACTCAACGGAACGCACAATAAAAAACTGGTTCTCTGATTTTACCTCAGGCAAGCGGCTATCGTTGGACGATCACCCACGAAGTGGACATCCTTCAGCAACAACAACTGATGATTCGATTGAAAAAGTTAGGAACATAATTGAGCAGGATGAAAGAATGTCTTTAAGATACATAAGTGAAATGCTTGATGTCAACAAAGATTTTGAGCATCTGGGTGCCTTATCAACTGACTGATGATCACAAACGACAATGTATTGAATCCTCAAGAAATATTTTGCAACTTGTGCAACAATATGGGAAAGAATACTTGATGAAACGTGGATATCATTTTCCACTACATTATGGAGATCCGACTTACGAGTATGGGCAAGTGGAAATGATCATCGACCACGTGCTGTTCAAAAAAAATTTGGACGAAGAACAATGCTTATTTTGGCATTCACAACTGATGGTAAGTTTCACATCGAAGTAACAAAATCTGGTGAGGCTATCAATTCTGAAAGATATACAGAATTAATTCAAAATAGTTAGTAAAATTAATATGACTTATTAAAATTTTCAATTATTTGAAAATGTTTCTTTTTTATTCAACTCATTAAATCAAATTTAATAAATTAAAAGAAAGTATATTTTATTTAAAATTAAGCATATTACAATGAATTGAACTTATACAAAAATTGTCTTGGGCAAATTGGAGTTGCAAATAATGATAAACACAACTGTATAATCAAGTCTCGTCATTAAGTTGAACATAGTTTACTTGATATCTTTCAACGAATTATGAGTGCAATCCGAAGGTTAATTATATGTAAATGTTTCACCAGAAATATTTTCGAATGTGTTTTATGTCGTAAACTGTTTTAGAGTGATGACCTTCATGTGAAGATGGTTGATTAGTATTTAAAATATTCTAGTTATAGACGAGATTTTAAATGATCTGAAATTTAAGTGTCTCGATAATGTACTGGATTATGTAATAATAATATGAGTTTCTGTGCTTTGTGAGTACAATAGAAAGAAAAATGATAAATATATAGAATTAAAAATTTATCATCTTCACGTTGTGCTGCGGATCTCAGAATCTTAACACCTGGGTTTAATTAAATAGGTTATTAAAATAATTTATTGCAAAATACTGCAAAATCTATTCCTTTGAAATCAGATAATGACACAGAAAATTTATTAAACAATTAAAAGATTATTGAAGTAGTAACTATATTTAAAATTCCTATTTTCCAGCGGTGCGTTTGACGTGAAATAAATTTTAATCTTCTGGTGATTTTTATAACTAATGATTTGTCGAATAATTTCTCGAATAAATTCAAAAAATACTTTAGGAATCCAAGATAATTTAGTTTATTAGTTGAAATATTACCGGATATTTCCGTAAATAATCCCTGGGACATCTTTCGGAAATTCGTATTTTTTTCGAGAAAATGGGCAATTGGACAAAGTAAAAATGTATATACATAATTTTATAAAATCTAATATACTTTTTTTTCAAAAGAAAGTAATTTTGAGAAATTTTCCGAAAATAATCCCAGCTAAAAATACGCTGATGGGCTTATTTTCGGAGGAATCCGGTACGATTGGTCTTTGGTCAACCAAATGGTCATCTTCATACTAGAATAACTGACCACAACGAACAAGTAGAAATAACTCCATTATCAGTTATTTAAAAAGGTAAAATCAATATTAAGTTAATTTTGAGAGTGAATTCACAAAAGTCAGAAAATATTTCGATACATTAGAAGTTAGTAATCGAGACATTTATAAAATATTTAAAACCGTGTCACAATAAATTAATAGCCTTATAGTAATTGTGCTGTATAAAGGACTCGTATTTTGAAATATACTCAGGATTACAGAGGCCGTAAAGGAGGAGAAAGTGTTGTTTGTTCAAAATATTATAAAATGATACATGTATAGAAAATAAAAATTAATCAAATAATTATGCATTATATAATGTCGTTTTATGATATTTATGATTAATATTATATTAATTTAGTGAGATATCTACTATTTTAATGCTCTCGTCTAAATGTGTTTGATAATGTATATTTAATGTGAGCATTTATCTTTTATTTATGAGTTCAAATGGTGTAAATCTGTAACATCCGACACATGCTTCATAAATTTTAATTCATTCAGTGTCAGTTCTAATACAATTGTAATATTCAGATCAAATCTAAATAAAATCATTATAAAAAATTCAAAATACCAATTTGAATTTTTTTAGCTTCTCATATTTAAGTTATACTAGTAGAAAATAAAAATTAATAGAGTATGAATGTTGTTGGCAAAAAATTAACAATCTGGCTATTTAATCGTATCGTAAACTCAGTGAAGATGTTTCTTTATCCTTTTTTACTATGACATTTCGTTTTTTATGGTAATAAAATAAAGGTGTTGATTTTTTATATTTTAATTACAATTTATTTGAAATTTTTGACCAACTTATTATTTTCAATTAAGGATTGTAATCAATATTCGAACAGTATCCAAAGTCAGTTACTAACTCATGAATACACGAATCGAGTGGCAACATTTGCCAGAATGATTCCTGGCGTGAACGAAGTAAGCTTTCTGAATTTCTTTGGTTCAATGTTAAATTTAAGTCAGAAATTGTGAAAAACATAAAAATTAAATAATTATGAATGTTAGGATGAATAATTATATGTGTAAGTAGCGTTTATGCCACTTTCATTATTATCACATTCTAAAGCCATAATTTAACACCACCAAAAATTTATTAATATAACAATTCACATTTCTAAAACAAATTTTCCTGTTAATTTAATTTAATTATCTCGACCCAAATTAATCTATTAATTTTTTCGATTTAATTTTTAAAACCCTGATAATCCATTTCGAAAATCCATTTCAAAAAAATTATTCAAACTTTATTTTCAAAATCAATTTTTAAAATTTCTTATTAAAAACATTTTTATTTATAAATAAATATTTAATATTTTTGTTTTCTTGACATTT
>MQRK01246989.1:3796-21355 GCA_001938485.1 Girardia tigrina
GTAAAAAAAATATGTATCATATACAAAAGAAATACAGAGGCCTCACACGCACGAAAATAAATTAAAAAAAAATATCATCAAAATTCTACCTGCCAAAAAAAATGAGTGATACACTACACATCACACCATTCACCGCGACCTCAAAACCTGGCAACTGCGCATTTCAAAAGGGAAAAACAGCTGTACATATGTGTTTTTCCGTTGTTCGTTTTTGTGTTGCACTGTTTGTTTCTGAGGACACTGGCTGGTCAGATGTTTCTCATCACCACAAACAAAACAGCTTTGAGTCATTGCACTGCAAAATCTGACTATATGCCCAGTGTTGTTGCATTTGAAGCATCTCCTTTCTGTCCGAGGACCGTCAAAAAACACTCAATTCACCAGTCATCCACTATTATTCGCTTGTTTTCCGGAGTTACTATGTTTTAACCGTTTATATACCGATCTCATCATGCATATATCCGATTTGATCATCACCCGAACCATCACAACAATCTCAGACAACGGCCGGTCGTCCAACGAGTTAGCTGATTTGATCTGCTGCTGAACGGAGTCTGGAAACCATCGAATAACGGCGCTCTTCACCCACTCGTCGTTCGCACTAGTGTCAATCAAATGTACTAACCTTTTTATATCCGCCACATAAACTTCCACCGGTTCTCTATCGGCCAGTCTTTTACGGCATAGTTAGTCAAACGCTGTTACTCTGTCGATACAGAACGCCGTCTGCATTGCATTCTTCAATTTCCCGTATTCCAGTTTCTCGTCGTCCACCAAACCGTCGTAGACAGTGAACGCTCCTTTCAACAAAAACAGCGGCAATATAGTTGGCAAATTTTCCAATTTCTGGAGACGCACCACCAACTCGAATTTGACGATCCATTCTGAAAAATCGTCGGTTCCATCTAAACGGCCGATTATGTCTCCCAATTTGATCGACATGTTCTGCCGCGATTGCTTGTAACGACACTAATGAACAAAAAGCAAAAATTTATTTTCACCGACAAATTAATTACCTTCAAATCAAGAGCCACTGACTGTCGAATATTAAAACAAAACGATTAATGACTTTCTCCATCACACATTATAGCATTGATGTATATTTTTTCTTTCTAACCTCTGAACAACCTGACTGAGCATTTGCAAAAGTCAGTCTAGGGGCAAACTGTATCTCTTTCCAGTCCATGAAGCAAAGTCCAAACACTGGGGTAGCTGCAATGAAATATGGTATAAAGAGTATTGTGAAAATCTTCACAGCAATTTGTAGTTTTTAATGTTTGCTCATCAGTAGCATCAAAATGGTTCCGGCATGTTATTGGGAAAGGAGGAGCTCTACCAATATATATAAATTAAAATCTAAAATAAAAATCTAATTATTGAAAATGTAGAGTTTTAACCAATTCAAGACTATGAAGTGTACTACACGTCAAGATCTAACCAGTCAGTACGACGAGCCGTCGTGAACGGGTTAATATCTCATTTCATTTATGTATCGAATTAAAAACGTATGTCGAATTTAAAAATGTGTTGAATTATCTTGTATTGAATTGTCGTAGTTCGAATTGTTACGGAACCCATTTATTATACTGCCTGTGACAAGATAATGTAACCAGTTTTCTTGGAATTTTTTGTTTTCATTTCCTTTTTTTAATAATGCTCGGTAAGCCTTTTATTTTTTCACTTCAATAATAATAAGGCCACCACTTCTATAATAATAATGATTACAATATTAATAATAACATTAATAATTTTTTAGGAAATAAAATTATTTTTATTTCTAAATTTGAATTGTATCCAGAAAGTGTCCCCGCGTTACTGAGAGCTTGCTCAAACAAAGGGAAGTTATATAGGGAGTATTCGTCAATTATTTTTGATTTTTGTTTTATTTATTTTTATTTTAGAGAGATTTTAATTTAAAGATTTTAAATATATTTTTTATTTGTTTAATTTCAGGACCCCAACATCCTTTAAGTATGCAGAACGATGTAATTAAAATATGTTTATCTTCATTCTTTAAATAAATTAAATTATTTTGTAATTTTTATTTTACATCACATTAGATTCCCAAGATTTTAAATCTTTTAAATATTGCCAGAAACAATAATAAATGGTTTCTGTTCATGAGCTATTAGTTATACCTTGAATTACGATAAGTAATTTATGATAAAAAAATCATTCTCAAATTTTACAACTGTTAATTGAAGCCTTTCGGATTAAAGGTCAGATTTATATAATGGTAATATATTCGACTTTTCTAGAATATACGACATAATTTTTGTCTTAGTTTTTCATTGATTTTCTATTTATTTCTTTGCCAGACTATTTCTATTAATTTATATTATTTTTATAAATCTAAACAATATTTTATTAGGACTAATTAAAGCAAATGATTATATCTTTAATAAGATTTATAATACAATACTCAACACTTATTTCATCAAAATTAAGATTGTTTTAAGAGTACTAAATAGGAAAAGAGGATCTAAAGTCACTAATCTATTAACCCTTAAACAGATCTAACCCTTAAACTAATCTATTAACCCTGTCAGATACATATCAACATCGTCAAAACCTAACGAAATTACTTGTTGGATTTTTTTACTAATAATTTACACTGCATCAAATTTTAAATTTTGTGAGATAAATTTGAACCAAGTGCGCCCAGGATTAGCGATTTTAGGGTTAACAAATCATTTTTATTTAATTTCTTCAGAGATATTCTTATTTTTCTTTCATTTTTTTATAAGTTAGCCAGACTAAAGTCATTAAGAGTATCTTGAGGAAGTTAGTCTTGATATTCAAATCAATATTTTGAAGTTTTAACACTATTTCTACCAAAGGTGTCAAAAGACACCTTTTTAAATTTTAACTTTAAATTATTTTCTAAATTTAAATATTTTTTTCTCAATTCAAGTTTTGACTTTAATTGCATGACTCAGAGAGAAAGAAGAACGTCAATTACAATCGAAATACTCTCCCTTATACGAATCAATGTCCTTCGAGGGAAAATGATAAAAGAAGTCGCTGAGCTGCTAGAGCTCGATTATATTTTGGAATAACTTTGTATCATCAAATATATTTTTTATCTCTTTCATTTATTTTCAATAAAAACGGTTCTTATTTTCTAAAAAGTTATCTATCAAAGCTTATACTCCTCCTAAACGCTTTTTAATGATAAATTACTTTTACGAAGAATTTTGCGGTTAAGTATTGAGGTACTCGAAGGGCCATTGTGTCGAATACTTACTTCGAGTGACTAAGGTCACTCTTGTTTATAAGGACCCTGTTTCAAGTCAATTAGTTCTCAACACAATCAATGAAAACTCATTCAATCAAGACATAATCAATTCCAATGGCTCTGTCAATATATTTCTTCAACCAACAAGATTCAAAAATATTCCAAAGGATCACAAATCCCTCATAAAATCATGAAAAAATGGTACAAAACATCCCAAAAATAACAATATATTTATTTATTCAGTTTTTGAGTGCCGTCATAAAACAGATTCCTGCAATTCGGACAAGTGGGATTGGTGCTCGAGTGGAACCACTTGTACATGCAGTCCTTGTGGAACCGCTTGCGGCACTGATAACATGGCATTGTAGGCAAAGTGTATTTGGTGGCGTGGATGATCGAGTAGCAGATCATGCATTCCTCTATGCCGTTAAAGTGATTATCCAGATTCTTCTTCCACAATTTCACACCATCGAAGATGGAGCCATTCTAAAGACAAACGCGTCCCATTAACATAATTGATTTTACAAATATTTACAATATATATTAAAGAAATTCAAAAAATAATAGCAAATTTTTATTAAAATCAAGAACGCCATTTAAAAAATCAAATTTTATTGTCGCAATTTATTTCGGTGGATTTTCCACTATCTTCAGGCTGAATTAACCTTCTAGCGGGCGCGCAGTCGTAAAATTTACGACAAATGCGCATTACAGCTCCCCCGCTTATACCACTTAGTTATAAGCGGCGAGCTCCAACCTATTCGAAGGTCAGTGTCTCTCTAAACTACAGACGTATCGGGTGTGCTTAGAAGTTTGTTATTCATTGATATTATTATTGATATTTTTATTCATAGCCTCAGGTTATACTGGACTATAACAAAACTAAAGGAGGAGTGGATACAGTCGACAAAATGTGTGCCGCTTATTCGGTCTCTAGAATAACAAAGAGATGGCCATGTGTAGTTTTTTACACTTTAATGAATATTGCAGGCATAAATGTTCAAATTTTATACAAATTTGCATGCCCAGAAAAAGATCCAAAGCATAGAAGAATTTTTCTAAAAAATTTGGCATTGACCATGATGAAAGAGCATCTAAATGTCAAACATTTACCGCAAGATATAACTGCTTTTCTCAAAGTGAATTATGGTCGGGAAGTTGAACCGACAACAGAAGAAGAAAGAATCCCTCCAAAACGCGGTGTCTGTCGGTCATGTGCACTGGAGAAAAAAAGATCCTCAGCATCAAGGAAGTGTTGCCGTTGTCAATCCTTTACATGTAAGAACCATTCTGCATTTCAGGTGGTTTGTAATAATTGTACGGATGAGAATATTGATTCTGACTAAAACGTGGATATTTTTTTGTTTTTTGTTGTTGATACAAGTGTTGTTTCGTTTTTTTTGTTTAGAAAGTCAAATATATTTTTTGTACATTACTGTCATTTATCATTTTGCGTAACCTTACAGCAATTCCCTTACATTTATATAAAGAAAACGCCATTTACATGAAGAAAACTTGATGACGTAAAATTTACGACAAGCGCCCGCTCCAGTGATATTATTCAGCGTGCCCGCTGGAAGGTTAACAAACAATTTCGCTGTCTTATATATAGCAAACTGATGATTATGTAAACATATTATGTAATAACCAATTACATATTTTCAATAAAGTGGAAGAGAGACTTGTTTGGATATTAATGGACAGATTAAGTGATGTAATCAATAATGCCTCACAAATAACTCTTTCCCAATAATTTCTAAAATTACTGTACAATATTTTAAAATTAGTTGTTTTCACATCCGATTTACAACCCTTCATGTGTCCAGCAATATTTCTCCCATTACCCCATCGTCCATGCTCCTGAATCCGTTTACAGAGATGACGAGACGTCTCTCCAATGTATGTTGCGTTGCACCCATTACACGAAAATCGATAAACCAGATTGGAACATAAACTCAAATGAGTATGAGATGTATTGCTTAACATTCTTTGAATTTTGTAAGATTTAGAAATGATTTTTAAATTCAAATTTTTACTATCGACTGATTTTAAAATAGACGATTTAATTTTTTTATAACCTTCTTAAACTTAAAATTTCAAGCTTTATGTAAGTATTTTGATAGTTATTGGGAGAGTGCCGTGTGAGGAGTTATTAATCAGACATTACCCATTGAATATTTTTTTAATTGATTTCGTTAAATTCAACAAAAAATCCTTTGATTTGAAAGTATTAGGGGAGCTGAGAAGTTCAGTGTTTTCTATGCAACTTTTTTGAGGTCAGTTTTGACGGAGATGTCACAATTGGATGATGCCATTTTACTGGAAAAAATAGAGTCGAATCCAAAATTACCAATGTCTGAATTATCAAAAACATTTGGTTGCCCCTAATCTACAGTACAAGAACACATTTAAAAATTTGAAAGAGGTTGAGAGAGTATAAGTACCACATAACCCTACCAAAGATAACAAACACAAACAGTCGAACAAGTATGACATTCTTAAAAAAAGATTTATTGCCGACCCGTTTTTAAAACGGATTGTAACGGAAGATGAAATGTGACTTGTAAAATGACAACAGGAAAAGAAAAAACAATGGTTTTCGAAAAATCAAGTGCCTTCAGCTACCAAAAAATCTGACTTAACTCTTAAAAAAGTATTTAAATACGAAAACCAGAAAAATTGTCAATTCAGATCTATAATGTGAGCAGTTGGTTTATTCAAATGAAATCATCAAGAAAAAACGACTTAATCTTGCCAACAGATATTGAATAGTCTTACAACACGACAACACTCGACACCATGCAGATAAGAAGACACGAGAAAAAAATTCTGAGCTTGGATGGAAATGAGGTAAAAGCTTTCCTCGATTTGCTTTTTTTTCAAATCTAAAGAAAGCTTTTATAAAAAAGAAATTTTTTCGCTGCTGGACAAGTTGCAAAGGGTATAGAAAAAGAGGAAAATTATATTTTATAAATAAAATTTAGTTAATATCATATATTTTTTTACCATAAAAAACGCTGAAACTTTCCGATCTCCCAAATAAATCTATGATTTTCGATCTATTTTACAATCCTTACAAATCGAGTTTCAATTTTTAATAAATAAAAAGCTTTGTAAAGCTTCATGATGAAAACGTGATAACCTACTGCTACGTAATTTATGAACGGCTTATATCTTCTTTATCAGAAACATATTACAATGGTCTAGTACAAAATCACGGTGGCACAAATTATAAATATAAAAACTAGTAAATCAAAAAAATAATTATTTATATCCATTCTTTATTCTGGTATAACTCTATTTGGCCAAGAGATTTTTTTGTTCTTTTGTAGAAGGGAAAATTACTATTGCATTTATTAATATTTATTAATTGATAAATACTTTTTAATCTTTACTTTTTGCGTAATATAAACTACTTATAATTTATAAGAAGGGGAACCAAAAATCAATAAAGTCAAATTTAAAATGTAAAGTTATTTTTAAAAATTTTACACAAATCTGTTATTTTTTTAAGCGCAACCACATTGTGTTATTAGGTCAAAATAAGGTCTAAATTGGACGTTCGGTCAAAATATTGAAAAATGCTTATTGTTGATTATTTAGCATAATAAATACACAATAAAATTTAAAAAGGGAGAAATTTTTTTAATTGAAATAAAATTCTCGCTTTTTTTAATTTTTATTGTATATTTATTTATAAACATAGAGTAAAATCACAGATGGTGAAGTTCTTATTACCCGTGTTAGAACAGCCTTAACGCACGAGAATTTAGTAAAAGAGTTGATAAACATCATAAAATATGCTTGTTTGTTAAACTATGTTGAAGTGACCCAAAACAGCTCATATAATATAAGAGCAGCGTACAATGATTTAAGTACGGTATCTTTTCAAGATTATCCGTTCAATATAACTGGCTACATAACAATACGTTTAGAAAAGAACGAAATACTTGATGTCGTCCATCATAAGCGACAGGATATTTCTCCCAGCACTTATTCGTTGCTGCTTAACTATCAACCCACCTCGACTGATGTTGAACACTGCTTTTCTATTCTTGGTAACATTTTGCGGAAAGATAGGAACTTCATTCCATCAAATGCTGTTCACTATTTGCGTTTAGCATATAATAAAAACAAGGAAGATTAATGACATCCTCTAATACTTCTTTTGTGTTTAGAAAAAAAATTAATTTGGTTTGGATTAAGTCTTTTTTCTATCTTAAAGGTGTTAAGATAAGGTAATTTATATCAACTCTGTTTTACATTAAACTTTTTTTTATATTTTTAGATCAAGACTTTGCATCTATTTATGCATCTATTTTTAGGTCAATTTTAAGGTCACCCTGTTTATAAGTAGATCCTTTTCAAGTAATAATGTTCAGGAACTTCGAATTTTCATTTTTTCCCCCATTTTAGGACCTTAAAGTTTTTTTTTGATAAATTTTTACATAATCATTTATTGTCATCGAGAATGAGTAAGTGTGCAAAGTTTGAAGAAAATTGACTTAAAAAGTCTTCAAAAATAGGTTTCTAAATGCTATGGATATATATATGTGTGTGTGTTATGTCGAATTTGTGTAATTTCCGAATTCACGAAATCGGCAATTCTTTTACAAAAAAATTTAATTCAATTATGAAATTGAATTAGTATTTAATATTAAAAAATATGTATATAATATGAAAAATTTTGTATTTATTAAGAAAAGATATCAATTTAATATGTAAATTAAATTTTTCATAATAAATTGATATTTTTTCATAAAATGAAAATTTTTCGGTGACCCGATAATTTTGTAAAGACAATTGCGTACATAAAAATTGCATAAGGGACGATTATGTAGAGATTATTAAATTATTATTATTAATGATTATTAAGTTATGGAGGGTTTTAAATGAAATGATGACAACTATATGCAATTCCAATATTTCACAAACTCTGTTTTATTAACAGTTAATTATATTTTAAATAGCTAGCTAAAAATCCAAAGAAATAAAAAGAATCATTAATCGTTTATATACAATTATTGATAAAATTAATTTCATTAAAAGTTTTGTTTATATTATTTATTAAATTATTTGCCAATCTCCTCAGATACTTGAGTTTGTCCCTCAATATTGTATTCATTGACTTCAATTTGTAGCGGTTTAAGGTTAGGGTTGAGGTTATGAATTAGAGCTACGGTTTATTTATTGATATAAAATAATTCATTTTTTAAGTTATAAATTTTTATGTACGCAATTGTCATGCAACCAATTTTTCATATAGTTAGTGAATTTGACAAAAAATTGACCAGTTCATAAATTATATATATAGAAAGTAAGCTAATAAAAATAATGGAATAACATCAATTTATCGTGATAATTCTGCTAAAAAAATGTTTAACTTTAAATTTGGCAATGGTTCAATCAAAATTGCAAAAGAACAATATCGTAACACTTTTATAAAGAAAGTCTCTCTTCTCGAAAGACAGATCACTAAATATAAGAATTGTAACCGTAAAATCGTTTTTTATCTAAAAATTAGCAATTTGATTTGTTCTTTTGCTGTTATTGAGTCGAAATAATTAGGTGAAAAAAGGTCAACATAATATCTAGTGTCAAAATAAGTCAAAAATTCTATTGATAGATTCTTTCAGCAATAACAATGATAATTTTGCATTTTAATAGACTAAAAATGTTCTTGTTTTACTATTAAAATAGAAATATATAATAAATAAATTTTATAGCTGTTTGTTTTGTTCTTTTGTTACTTTTCAGTGAAATTCTAATGATAAAATAGGGTCGAAAATACTTTGTCTAAATGTGGTCCAAAATGATATATAAGGTCAAACTTTCAGGCTTTTAGAGTACAAAAAATCCCCAAAAACATTAATCAATTGTACCTCATTGTGAATGGTTAAAAAACTGTAAAAATACGATTTTACAAGCAACAATCAATGAATCGAATTTCAAAATAAAATTACAAAAGTTTACCTGGTTTTGTAGAGTCATCGTCATTTGACCGATCCAGTTTTTCCAATGGGGAATCTTAACGGTCATTTCTTTCTTGAATTCCACGCGGATATTCCCGATTGGATAATTGTTTGGGAGAGTGATCACCTGCTCGAGACTCTGGTCGAAACTCACATTGTATTTGACAGTCACCTCGCCGATCATCGGGATGGCTTTGATCTCCAGTTTGTCGTCGAACTCTTTGTCAACGATTTCTTTCAATTGTTTGAATTCGATCTTGCACAGTTCTCGAGTGAGAAATTGTCGCACGTAATCATCAACCAATTGCTGAGAATTCGGCTCCAAAGACCGCCACCATCCTCGACACAGATTCGGTAACACTTGCATCGAGCGTCGGAAAATATACGCCGATAAATGGTAAATGATGAATTTGGAACGTTTCTCGATGCATTGTGCGAATATTTCCGGTTCTTCAGCGATAAGATTGCACGAGTTGTTCTTGTCGTTGATGAAAGACAGGTGCCGTTTGTTGACAATCGGATTCTTTGGCATGAACGTGAAACAGAAATTCAGAAATCGATCGAAACAACGATCGTTTTGAGTGAGAAAAACTCCGATTTCCGCTCTGAGTTTCGGTTGGGCAGAAGAAAACAGTTGTAGAACAATGTTCCACGAAAGAAAACATCTAATAAGAACGATTTGATTTTCGATTTTGTCGATATTTAGTGTATCGAAATTATCGTCCGTTATGAGATAGGAGAGAAGCTTGTGTGGTAGGTTAATGGAGAACAATTCCAAAGATTCTGTTTTCTCTGATGCGTTGATTTGCTCCAAGAGCAATTCCGAGAGATTATCGGTTAGATTCAAGAGGCAGTTGTAAGAGGCGAGTTGGACCGAGAGCAAATAACTAGAAAGCGACTCGAGGAAATAATTAAAGACAATAAGAAACCGTTTTGGTAAATCAATTGGATCATTTATACTGATTACTGAAGGGAATTCATGATTCAGAAGAACATTAATCGGACAAACGGAAACTGACTCAGAAAGCGCCTCTAGATAAAACACAAATCGATCGGAATGGATTATTTTTCCGACTTTTTGGTAATCGCCACTAACCAATGAGAACTGATAGAGAACCGCAGTGAAAACTGATTCACTGAAAAGGTTATCCCACTCATCGACGATCGTGTCATTTACAACGGAAGCCATAGAGACTGTCGCAACGGAAATCAACTTCAAAAGCCAAACTGAGTTAACTAGACGATCACGACCGTCGATCACACATTCCGAACGATAATCGAAGGAATTCGTGAAGAAATCGGTTCTGATTAGAGTATCCAAGAGGCAGAACACGAACTCCCACTGAGTCGCATCAAGAGGAATCGATGATTGGAAACCATGATAGATAAATTCAAGCAGCGCAGTGAGATCGAATTGCTGGTCCTCGATTAATTGATCGAATGTCGGTTTTAGATGGATTAGAAAGAGCGGGAAGAACGCCTGGAAATAACCTGGATCAGCAGCGGTTAAATTGGCCATGATTGAGAGCGCTCGGTTGACATAATTGACAGTGAGAGTTGGTGGTGATGATAAATACGATGAAAGAGACGCGAGGATGACGTCCTGGACGAGATAGCGAGCCATGGTGGCGCGTGGAAGGAGAGCTCGGGACACAAGAAAAAATTGATGATCATCAAGATCGACCCAACTGGAAATGACAGAATCGATGGAGTCGCGAATAAATGAAGACCATTGCGAGTAATTATCTGGAAGTAATTGACGGATAGACAGTAAGGACAGCGTTGGACACGAGAGAAAGATATGGCGAGTGTTTAGGGTACCGAGAGTGGTCTGGAGTAGTTCGTCTAGTAGTGGCGGACTCAAGGACTCGAGCATTGTCTGATGGGTGAGTTGACACTGTTCAAGAAGCCCGCGCGAGTGCTGGCAACTCGCAAATGCCCGAGCAGCAACAGGACCTATCAATATACTGGCCTCCGCGAGACTTGAACTCGACTCTAGTTTTAGGCCTTCTCGGCAACCAGCAAGACTCCGAATAACCCCGATTGATCTCACTGCACGCGCCACGAGCTCGTGATGCCGATGAGACAGTTGACAGCCATCACTCGAGTATCTCTGCTGCTCGAGTGCCACCGCCTCAACCGCCATAACGACACGAGCGAGTTCCTGATCAATATGACCAAACAATTCCTTTACTACCGACGTGGAGTCCGAAGAATGAGAACTTTCGATGATTCTCGCTACAATCGACGATGAAATGTACTCAAGATTCGAGTTGGAATCGATACTCGAGATCGCCTCATCAATCAGATCTCTACTAACCGATACGACTCGCGTCTCGTCTTGGGATCTAATGAATGTCATTATGGAATCAATATAGGATTTCGTATTATCACTACTGAGATTGGCGGTCGACAAGGAAATGATCAATTTCAGGAGATTGACGATCAGTCTCGAAGGCATTATCTTGATTGAATTAAGAAGAGTCGATACAACGGCCGCCAATCGATCGATTGAGTCGACAGAAAGCGGTTTGGACAGGGCAGACGCGATCGCGGCATCAAGCACCGATATAAGTGAGTTGGTCTCGTGATCGAGATTGACGGACAAATCGATGATCTGAGAGACAGAAATCGGCGATTCGTTCGAGGACGATTCATCAGCCGCGATTCTCTCGACAATTTGACGAATCATCTCCGTCCAAACGGTCACAGAAACAGAAGAAATAGAAGCCATGTTCGATGGAGATTGCTCCTGTATTTTACTCAGGAATTCCTGGTAGAGATATCGATAGAAAAAAGCGATCTCCGATGCCGAAAGACAGTCGAGAAGTTGTCGAAACCGAGAGGAAATCTGGACTGATGGACAGGAAGACAAGATTAGCGAAGCGAGTCCACGAGACACAATCCGACCGGTCGATGGATCGAATCGGTCTCTCATCAAAACGGAACACCGCCGCAACACCGCGTCAATATCGCTCGTCGCCGCGACTCCCAACGACAAAAACGGAACAAGACACGCGTCCCGATTCTCGTGACACGATTTTCTCTCGAGAATTTCCGCAAAATCCGCCGCGACGAAAATTTCGTTCTGTCGCAACTCCAACAACAAACACGTGAGCTTTTCACAAAAGAATCGATTCTCGTCGTGTTTATCGATCCAGGATTTGATTGCGTCAATGAGTCGGGACGGAGAAAAAGAACGACAAGACGAGGTCGATTGAGGAAGGAGAAGAGGAAATACAAATCGCGATGTGAAGAGCGGGACGAGAAAGGTCGACAGTTTGTGTGTTCGATCGGACATTCGGGACTCGACTAAGGACATTGTCAAATCGATAATCGAGTCGTCGGAAGACGGGAAAGTGAGGACAGAGTGAAGGGCGAGGTCGAGAGTCATAGCGAGAGCGCTATTGGCCGCGCACTCGCTGTTGACGACTCGGCGGTGGTCACACGCGACCACCATCNCGGAAGAGAAAGAGCGACCAAGATTCCGGGGAGAGCGGGCGCGAGTGCGTGGATCGCGCCCGTTTCGAGTACGCGTTTCAGACGCGGTATAAACACCTTGTGTAAGTCCAGAACCCGGGAGATCGTCTCACGAGACAGCACGCGACACAGATCGAGCGCGGCGTTGGCCGCTGCTCGCACAACACAATCGCCGCCACAATTATCATCGATCAACAGTCTCAAGCAAACACAAACTCGCTCAATCAATCTCGGAGAATCGGCGACTCGGTCAGGGAATACGCGCAGCAATTGTGAACCCAATTCGATGAAAGCCGTTCGAATGGAGACGGACGCGTTCCGATTCGTGTAGTGGGTCCAAATTGTGTCGTTCTCAATCAAATCCCAGAATTCCGCGTGGCTGACGTGCGGCATGACGGCGACAATCGTGCGCACCGCGGCCACGATTTCCCCCTCTACCACGTCTCGCTTCAGTCGCGATTTTTCGTCGCCGGGATCACTCGTGAAATCGAGAGGCGGACGATTGAGACTGGCCGATATGGAGCGCTGCACGGACCGCCAGCACAACAGATACGCACGACACCGCTTGTCGTCGGTCGAGAACGTGTCGTTGAACGCGTCTCGAGCGATACGAGCGGCCGTTGGGCAGAAGTAGTCTGAATGGGAAGCGAGGACCCATGCGGGCAGCAGCTGGCGCACGACCGGGCCGAGAGCACTACCACAGCGGCGCGCGTAACTCGCGTTGACTCGTTGCGTTAGCTGCCGCACGCCTCTGTCCTCGTCCATACTCAGCCGCTCGTACACCCGCGCCCACAACCGCACACTCGCCACCACATCACTCTCCTCCCTCTCATCAATCAACATCAATAATTCACTCAAACTCTTTTGTTTCGTGATCGGATCTTTTTTATCTAATCTCTTTAAACATTTCCCGATCTCAAAATCGATCTCGTGGGAAGCAATCACGTCTTTACTCTCACTATTACTATTATAATTATCGTTAGGTAGGAAAGCTGATAGCGATATCGGTGCGTTAGTCAATGACAATGTGAAACCAGTATTAATAATATTAGTAGTATTATTAGTTATCGATAATTGTTTCTCGATGAAGCGCGATGACTGATTACTGCTCGTCAGTAACTTAGATCGAGTTTTGTTTGAATTAGTATTAATGTTAACATTCGATTTATTGGATTTCATTTATTCAATCGATGTTACTAAATAGACGAAATTCGGATGAAGTCGAATTACGAAAGTGGATTATTTAAACAAATTGATAACTTGGTTTTGCAATTTATTATAGAAAATAAAATTAGATTGGGAATTAGTGCAAAGTATTAAATTATTTAATTTGAGAATGCATTATTTTACAATTAAAAAAATATTTTTTAACGTCTATTATTTCTTAATGTAGTGAATGTCTTGTTAAAAAGTTCGAATTCTCTTTTTAAAAGAATTTAAAAATTATAATATAAAAATTAAGAAAATACTTTAAAAGCGTGGTAAATTAAACATTTGAATTTTGTATCATTTTTGTTTTTAAATATTTTGTGATAAATATTTTAATTTGAAATATTTCAAAAAATAATGTTTGAAAACCGAATGTTTCATTTGAATTTTAAATAATTTTTGATTGTTGGAAAAGAATTCTATCTTAGTATTTTAAAGTGTTAATTTTTTTTTATTTGTATTATACTTTTTTTTGTATTATCTTAGTAATTTGATACAGATTAAAAATTTATAGTATAGAGGATAACTTTTGTACTTTCTGTTAGCGTACTAGGTGATCAAATAAAGATAATGAAAATGAAAATAAAACAGATTTTATTATTTGCAAATATTTATTTGTAAAAAATGAAGAAACCAAATCTTTTAGAAATATTTATGAAAAATTAGTTAAATATATAACTCATTTATAGCAACAAAGTTAACATTAAATAAAAAAAATAAAAAGACAGAGTTAAGATGATGAATTATTTGATGTCCGTATAAATATGTTCAATGAAAATTATTTTTTAATAAAAATTCAAATTAAAAAAATATACACACAATTTTTAGTTTTTATATCCATTAAAGTGGTTGGATTAATTTATAAAAAATAAATAGCAAAAAAAACTAATTTTAGATAATTTTAAAATTAATAAAATCGAATAACATTTATTTTCCAGTCTATTAATTTTCTGCACATTTACCGTCATTATTAGAACAACTGAGTTTGAAAAAGAATATTAATATGAAAAAAAAGGTTACGGACGTACTGACACGTGGAATTTTAAAACATTAAATTTATAATTCGATGATATCTTGCTGATATTTCGGTGCTTGTGAAATTATGAAATTTTTTGGACTTATTTAAAATTGTATTTGGTGGATTTGGGATTTTAATTTTTTTTATTAGAAATAAAATTCAATGTTTTCTATTTTCTTTTGTAGATATATTCAGAAAAACCAGATTTTATTGCAGATTTTAAATCTAGTTAAACTTCAATTATAATATTGAAAAGAAAATTTAATTTCCTAGTTAACTTTTATTTAATAATTCTTACAATATAAAATCTTTGTTTAAATAATTGACATTTTTTTCGAATTTTCGCCGTCACCATGAATAGTATGAAAATCAATGTTACCAAAGCGGTATCAAAGAAAAAAATCGAATCGTAATTAATTGATTGAAATTAATTTGTAAATAATTTTAAAAACTCGATTTCTATTTAAAGAACAAGTGATATTAAGACAAAAAAAACATCATCGGAAAAGAAATCGAATAGTTTTAAGTTAGAAAAGAATAAAGTCGAGAAACATTTTCATAAGAATGAGTATATAATATTCCAAGAGGGTAAACGAGAACCGAATAAAGTGTTACAAGGTTCGATAAGTGTTTAATGTTTTTGAAATAAGTTATTTAAAAGTTGATTCATAGAACACAAGAGCGTTAAGATGAGAGAGTGTAAAATGCCTTTGGCGAAAAAGAACGACCTAAAAGACGAGACGGACGGGCCTGTGACTGCAGACCGACCGCTGGAGAGAGTGGACTACTCACACCTGGTGGAGACACCGGTGCAGCAACTGCGCCCCGCGATCGCATTCCACCGCAGGAGTCTTTTTGACACGACTCAGCCGAGCGACGATTCGCAATTGAGGTTCTCTCGCGTGGCCGATCTGACCGCTAACGGGTCTCTGTCGTACATCGAGTCAGACATTCCTTTTCTGCCGATGGAGCTCGTGCCGACAGGAGGCGGCCGGTTCGGCAAGATCCAGCTATTCGAAGACGGGTCGGCACAGCTGGTGGTCGGAGGGGTGGCATACCCGATCAAGAGTCGCGCCATACCGCAGATGGTTCGATTAATATTTATATTTTTGCGATTATTATTTATTTGTTTTAATTTTATTATTTTAATTTAATGTAAGAAGATTGAAATAATATTTCATTATAACAAAAAATCGATTGATTGAATTATTAATTTATAATTCAGAATAATTATTTAGTGGATGAAATATTGCGGAAAGAATATTTATCTGTTGTCATGTCAACTGATTGATCGATATTATATCGAATAATTTTATTATTTACAAATAGAAATGAATGAATTAATGCAAAATTGAAGAAAATAAATTAATCTTTGATTATTTTGTTGTAAAATTATACAATTATAAATGGTTGACGGTGTAACAGTTGCACGATACCGGGGATTGTGCGATTATTTATTTGTTTTAATGTTAATATTAATATTTTAATTTAGGAAGATTGAAATTATATTTCTCTATAACAACAAATCGATTAATTGAATTATTAATTTACAATTATTTAGTGGATGAAATATTGAGATATAAATATCTTTCTGTTACCATATCAACTGATTGATCGATATTTTATTCAATAAATTTATTTTTTATTATATATATATATATATATATTATTCATCTATTTGTATTGGTTTTATGCGATTATTATTTATTTGTTTCAATGTTATTATTATTTTATGTTAATTTAAAAAGATTGAAATTATAATTCGCTATGGCAACAAATCGATTAATGGAATTATTAATTTATAATTGAGTTTATTTATTTTATTCATGAAATTTTGCGGTAAGAATATTTTTTTTCTGTTGCTAAATCAACTGATTGATCGATATTTTATCGAATAATTTTATTATTTCTTGTTCACGTATAAAAATGAATTAATTAACGACAAATTGGACGATCATATAATTTGAGGAAATGTAAAATTAAAAAATTGAGTAACTACGATATTTTTGAATAATGTCATTTATAAATAGAGGAAAACGACGCCATAATTGAAATAATTCTATTTCTTCGATTTTCGAACTGTCTTTCAAAAGTATTTTATCCACTGTTTCCTTTATTGATTTTCCCAGGAACAAAAAGATTTATAAGTGAAAATCTCCAATTGATAATTTTGAAACACGAATTTCAATTGATGATCGCGAATCGTTCGAATGTAAAATTGTTTGTTTTTTCCATTTATAAAAACATCTAATTTTGTAAATTAATTTCCGAAAAAAACTATTTAATTTTTTTATAATTTTTATTTTATTTCTTTTAAAATTCTTTTTTCGAAAAATTTCTACTGAACTTTTAGATTTTTCGTTTTACATAGTAATTTAAAAATGATTATTTTTACAACGTTTTTATTAGCTTGCTTTCTTGTTTGTCTATATGGAACAAATCTTGCGATTGATTTTCGACCACTTTCAGTCATCCAATTGAGCTGAATTTTTTTATACAGGCTTGCTTCCGATGACAATACAATTTTTAAAACATTTACTTTACGGATGTACGGAAAAAATTAATAAATTGAACAAATATTGTGAAAATCAAGTGATAATTAAGTGTAGAAGTATTAAAATTAGGTTTAAAAATTATTTTGA
>MQRK01246996.1:10384-21219 GCA_001938485.1 Girardia tigrina
TCAAATTGTATTGTCATCGGAAGCAAGCCTGTATAAAACTTCATTCATGAAAATAAACGAAAAGATTGCTATTTAATACAGTGTATAAATTTGTAGATAATCGTAAGTGGTTTTTTTTGAAAAAAAAATTAGAAAAAATTATTTTTTTCAAAATTTTTTTTATCAAATTGTATTGTCATCGGAAGCAAGCCTGTATAAAAAAATTCAGCTCAATTGGATGACTGAAAGTGGTCGAAAAATCAATCGCAAGATTTGTTCCAGACAGACAAACAGACAAACAGACAAACAGACAAGAAAGCAAGCTAATAAAAACGTGGTAAAAATGATATCAATGCAAGTAACAGTGATAGTAGTGAAAATGTAGAAAATTATATGAATGTTCTAATTAGATATGATAATCAGGTATTAAAAGATTAATTTAACTAGTAAAAGTTCAACATAACCGATTTTTTAAAGACATTATTAATATTAATAACGTTATTTTCTGAGAATACGCCCACTCGATTATACGCCCATGGGCCTTAAATTGTCTTAGTACTTTTGCTTCCAATCAGGGTCACCAAAATTGAAAATAGCAATTTTAAGAAGGTTTTTGACTGTTTTTATAATTCCCTAAACATTTTACATTTTTCATAAAGCTTTTTACGAAACCGTATTCAAATTTGAATCTAAATTAAACGTTGACATAACTGGGTGGTGGCGGTTTAACGAGAGGAGACTGTATATTGTTTTTAAATATTGTATTTAGTTTTGAAAACAAAAAACGATCATCAGAATTTAATGTTATTAATTTCGACGGATCGACCGTCATCATCAGACTGAATTAACGATGATATACTCGCGTTTATATATCAAAGCAATGTTTATGTAATCATTATGTCATTTAAATCATGAAAATACTTTCAATAAAATTGAAGAGGACATTGATTTTAAGATCAAAAGATTTAATCAACAATGCTTCACACATCACTTTCTCCCAGTGATTATCAAATTGTGAACACAAAATCTTAAAATTACTTACATCCTCCGTAAATTATTGAATAATCATTTTATTAAACTTCATTAAAATTTAATATTTATTATGATATTTCGTTTTTTTTCCATTTTGTATTTAAAGTTTAATAAATTTTGTTAAACTATTTTCGGATCTTATATTTAATTCGTTTTCAAATCAATTTTATTTATTAATTTTATTATTTTAAATTTAATTCGTTTTTTTAAATCTATTTAATTACCAGTTTTATTATTTCAAATTTTATCTAAAACATTTTTAAATATTATTACTATTGGAATTTTACAGCGCATTTTATCGTCTTTACTTATTTTACAATAAATTTCTATTTTTTACTTTTATAATTTAATATTAATTTAAAATGTTTTTTATCTTTATTTCAAAAATTTAAAAAAGACATCAGAAATCCTCACACATAATATTGAATATGTATAATTTATATTGTTAATTAGAATTGCGAGGGGAAATTCTGAATGTTGCAAGTTTGTTGTTTGTATGCTGTTTAGATTGGTGACTCTCCACTCAGATGGGATTGATATGTTATTGATTAATTGTTTGAATCTAATGAGATTAATGTTTAAACACTAATTAATTAAAAAGTTTTATTATTATAAATTTTAATAATATTTTTAGTAAACGATTTTAACTTATTGAATTTAATATTATTTAAAAACTAATGTTAATTGTAAAATTTACTTATTGCATTTTTATCCAATAAAATTTTGAGAAATTAAAAGTTAATATTCTTTTTATCTCATTAATTAAATCAAATATTTGAACATATAAACAAAAACATATTAATCAAGAACGATGCTTCCACAGAAATTACTATTGAAAATGATTCTGTTTGTGTTGTAAATAAATGTTTTCACGGAAATTGTGATGTCACTAATAACAATTAAAATCATTGTAATCGATTTAAATAATAAATCATTTAATTATCGTAAATCGATTTTTATATTATGAATTCTTTATTTAATTATGCGATGAATTATTTATTTGATTTCGCAAATCACAAAACTGTATTCCTCGTTTCCTACACGTGTGCTGCCTTGGTAAATTGGCCTGTTTTGTCTGTTTTAATACAAATTCAAGTTTTGAAAATGTAACTACAGTAGATTTCGCTTATAGAGAACTTGCTTAAAGAGAACTTTTTGGTTTTTTTTTTAACTTTTGGAACTTTTTTTTTAAAAAATAAATGTGTTGATTAGTAAAGTTTTTTTGATATTTTTTTAAAAATTATCCTTATAAAAAAGTATCTGTTAAAGAGAAATATCGGTTATAGAGAACATTTTTTCAAGTCCCAAAAGTATTCTCTTTAAGCGGTATCTACTGTATTATAAATTGCATGTGCATTAGGGTACAATGATGTAATACTGCGTATATATTTGCATAAACATTTTCCAATTAAATGCCCTGGGCGTATTCTCAGAAAAATACAATAATTATTAATTCCCTCCAATTGATTACACCCGTTCCCGATTAGAAAAATCATGTAGGCATTTAAAATGACATCCGTATGATTTAATGATCTTCATGTCGTTTACACTTACCAATATACAATTTTTTGATAACTAATTTATGAATTTTTAAAAATTAATTTATGATTATTTATGAATTAATTTTTAATTATTTATTAATTAATTTTTCATTATTTATGAATTAATTTGTGATTATTTATTAAGTAATTTATGATTATTTATTAAGTAATTTGTGATTATTTATGAATTAATTTGCGAATATTTATTAATTAATTTGTGATTATTTATGAATTAATTTTTGATTATTTATGAATTAATTTTTGATTATTTATTAATTAATTTGTGATTATTTATGAATTAATTTTTGATTATTTATTAATTAATTTGTGATTATTTATGAATTAATTTGTGATTATTTATTAATTAATTTTTGATTATTTATGAATTAATTTTTTGATTGTTTATTAATTAATTTGTGATTATTTATGAATTAATTTGTGATTATTTATGAATTAATTTTTGATTATTTATGAATTAATTTGTGATTATTTATTAATTAATTTTTTATTATTTATGAATTAATTTTTGATTGTTTATTAATTAATTTGTGATTATTTATGAATTAATTTGTGATTATTTATTAATTAATTTTTGATTATTTATGAATTATATTTTGATTATTTATGAATTAATTTTTGATTATTTATTAATTAATTTTTGATTATTTATGAATTAATTTTTGATTATTTATTAATTAATTTGTGAGTTTTTAAAATATTAATTCGTGATTATTTAATAATTTATGATTTTTATTTTATAATCAATTGTGTGCATTGAATTTTTTTGTTTGTCTCGTAAGTATATGATGAGTTGCGTGTAGATTTTTTCTACTCTTTCTATTTGATCTATCATATTTCATTAATCCATTAGAATGACCCTCAGATCCATTACCATTGGTTAAATTACTTTTTAATCTAACCAAATGCCTCTGTGGCATTTCTAATCGGGAACGCGAGTACAATGACACACATAACGATCGATTATAATCCCCGTCAACCCACCAAGTTGTCCAGTAAATCCGAGAACATCTCGATCCTGATCTCTTGCCTCTGTCTCTTGTTTCCAAACAAATACAACGGCGAGAACATCATCGTATCGATCTTCTCCAGCAACTCCGATTTGTATTCGAGCATTATCGATCTCTCCTCCGATTGAAGCACCTTGCTATCCCTACTGAACATCTTCACGCCGATCATGAACATCCCTATATCGCGATTGGTCTTCGACTCGGGCACCTCGAGGATCACAAATAGTTTATAACTCTGTCCGAAAGAGAGTAGAGAGCTCCCATCATTAAACAGAGACACGTTGTCTCTCGGGAACGAGCACGCGGCGCCACTGGACTCTCCGGACGTCTTACAGTCCGATGAGAACTTGAAATTCAACTGTTTGTTCGCTTTGGCAACTGGAACGTAGAAATAATACAACAGTAAATAGCTGAACACAGCGATCCAGAACGTCACAATCAGTGTGATTATGATCAGAATTGTAAGACGGAGAAAAGGTTCGACTTTACGCCAATAGGGACTGACTCGAACGAGAAACCAAGTGACAAAAGCCGCACACCATTCCAATAACACTAACATAATTCCAAATTATGAAATTACCGCTAGTAATTTGTTTGTAATTTTAAACAAAAATATTTATGTTAATTATTATTTGAAAGTGAGTAAATATTTTTTTTGATTTTACGGTTTTTTGTTTAGAAAAAAGTCTAAATGATGTTTTGAAAATTAAAAAAAATTAATTGAAATTGTCTTTCACTTTTAATAAATGAATATTGGAATTTTTCGAAATATATTAATTATAGAAAAATGAAGATTATTCTCGTCATTTTTAGAGAAGTGTTAACCAGTAAACGAAAATATGATTTTCTTAGTGAGTTATCAAAATTAAAATCTAAGTAGGCGAATATAGTGTATTTTAGAAGAGGTTCCTAAAAAAGTACGTTTATATATTTGTATTCCAAAAGGTTAATAATCAATGTCATATGCTGGTCAAGTTTTAATTTTAACAAATTCAATTACATAACATTCAGCAAAACAAGAAAATGTGGAATGAAGTGTGACAATTACTCTGCCGACATTGGCTACAAAGTCAGTAAACTACCTGCTAAATTCCTTAGGAGTAAAAATTACAAAAAAAATCTCGGATCTTTTCCTCTACCAAATCTTTCCTTTACAAAGTATCCAAGCCTTGGAAGGTCTCAACATTTCTAAAAATGTAATGATCCATTGAATTCAAATCAGGAGAATAATGGGCTGTTGGAATAGGTTGATATTCTTTCTTCCTGCTAATTTTACACTGTCCTGGAGACATGCGGACGAGCATTATCATGTATAATGATGGGGCGCGTAATATGAAAATGTGTAAACATTCGTGATATAAATTCCAAATACCTCTCTGTAATAATGGTTTCTCCATGATTCAAAATCTCAAAGTAGGCGTCACTATGAAAATTTGCAGTCATTAGCCATAGAAACTTTTTGTCACGCATCATTCTTCTGGCAACCGTTGATCTATGGACCCCAAAATCGACCCACATCCTGGTGGATGACAAAGATAGTAAATTTCGAGCATATATCACTTCTCATCTATAACAAAAAATCTTTTTCTAATGTTGCGAGACATCGTCATACATCAAATTTGTTTGCATCCTGACACACGAGTTTGTCTTTCAGTTTCGCTCAAGTCATATGGAACCCATTTGGCTTGGACACTTATCTTTTGAAGTTCTTGAATAAGAATACATTGAATTGCAGACTTGATGATAGAATGGTGAGGCTCAAGGACTTTCCAGCGTCAATAATACTACGCATGTATTCCACATTTTTTTCAGTTGCAGAAGTTCACGGTCTTCCAGATCCTTCTAGATATTTAAAGGAATCAAATTTACCATAATGAAATTCTTTCAAGATTTGCTGCACCCTTCTTACAGTAATAATGTTTCCCCACGCATTTTTGATAAGGCGGTGAATGTCGGTTGCCCCAAAACCATTCTTTGTTAGAGAGAGGATGAAAAGCATCTTTTATTCTAAAGTGATTTCCTCTGCCATGGACCGTGTTGTTACTGAAAAAGAGAAGAGTATAACATGAAAATTTATTTGAATTTAATCTATTTATTTAAATTTAAATACTTTCGATAAATCTCTATTACTTCTATTTCCAGACTATCATATATATATCGAAACTATAATTTGATTAAAGGTTTTTTATATAATTATTGGACATGTTTGATGTTTATATACAACATCATCAGCAATTTTCGGATGTTTAGTATATGAATATTGAATTGTTTGAATAATACAATTTTAACAGATATATTTACTTTAAAAGGTAACAAAAAATTAATTATTATTATTTATCAAAGTATTATTTGGTAATAATGGCAAAAAGAATATTTTAATTAAAAATTTTAAGTATTGAAATACCCTTACTTTGCAAATTCTGAATGTTAATTGATGGGTTGT
Source organism: Girardia tigrina (assembly GCA_001938485.1). Classification (NCBI taxonomy): domain Eukaryota; kingdom Metazoa; phylum Platyhelminthes; order Tricladida; family Dugesiidae; genus Girardia; species Girardia tigrina. Next base: position 16,408 of record MQRK01246996.1, read on the forward strand.
AGTGTCTTATTAGTAGAGATTCACAAAACTGTCGTTCGTAATGTGAATCAAAACCCTTTTGTAGAACAGAAAACTCATTTTTTGAAATGGATGAGGTTCTATCCTTACAACATAACCAATGATCAAGAACGTTACTCGATCGACTCATTTGCGAGTGCTCGCTAATCCGGGTTTTGAGATGACGATTTGTCTCTCCGATGTGCACCTCTACTCCTTTAACGGTATTAAGCCTGAGGCTTTTTAGTAGGCCTGGGACGCTGATGGTTATCAACGGGCACTCCCCCAATGTTGGGATCCATGCCTTAGTTCCGCCTGTCCGAAGATGCAACGACGTCTTTATAACACCCTTCACCGGGATTGATTCATCCCAGATTATTAAGATGCAATCCAACCACCGACAGCGGGGTCACTACTCCCCACAACCTTCACACCCAGATTATAAAGCGTAGCCTAGTGAATGGATTGCTGGCCCATTCCTGAATACGATATATGGCCGGCTGTTCCGCAATAATCGGCTAGATCTTGGACACTTTAGCCTAGAGACCGAGATCTCTAGTTACTCAGGGATACTACGTAGAAGTATGCCCACTGGCCGCACAGTTGATCCCCGTACGAATTTTGACACCCGTGACAATTAAATTTAGATACCAGATTAGCTTACAAATCACAAACTGTTTTCGATTTGTTTGAGTGGAAACTTTGAAATTTGGATGTGACAGAGACTACTTTAGCACTACTTATTGTTCTACTAATACTCTTCTTAAATGCTCTAAATCCTTCAGAATATGGAATTTTAATGATTTGTTTGTATTCTTCAGTATTTTCTTCTTTTAATTGTTTTTTAACTCGTGCATCTGTACATAATTTGTCTAATGTTACCTTAATGTTGTGTTCTATTTGCTTGTTTGTATACATATTGTCCCTTAAATGCCTTCTAAGAATATTTAAACCCTGATTTGCAATTTCAAAAGTGGACGACAAATTCCAAGCTCTGTGAACAAGGCCTTTTATCATACCCTCTCTGTATTTTTCCTCACAAAAACTCTGTGGTGTTGTATAAAGACCTGTATATGTTGCCTTTCTGAATAATTAATTCAGTTTTAAAGCCTCCATTCATCCTAGTGACAAGAATGTCCAAAAAGGGAAGTTTATTATCTACTTCCAATTCAGTAGTAGATTTAATATTGGATTGTTATGTCATCTAAACACATTCAATAGGGTTTACGAGAGACCCGTTTGCACATTAATCTTAGGATCTTAAGATTTGATATAAAGATTTGTATAGTGCTTCACAGGCTACCCTTTCCCAAAATTCATAGTACAAATGGCGTGTTTTGGTTTTTAAACATAAGTTGTCATTATTTTTTTAATTTTCTGAATAAATAAAATACGATTCCTTATTTTAAGTTGCACCAAAATGCAAATATTCATCTGTTAAAATTGGGTAATTTTTTTATTTTACGTTGTAAAGAATATATTCTATATGCGCTCTTTTATTTTTTATATCATAGAAAACCCATAACGTAATTTTTTAAAAACCCCTGTCAAAAAGCGATTAAATTACTAGAAAATATGTAAGGTACGTTATATAGAGACCCAACTGTATTTCAAAATATTGGAAACAGAATGCCAAATGCAATAAATAAATTAAGTGTGCAGACCTGTACAACTTTATATAAGAGTGTCAAAAAATAAAAAAAAATTATAACTGGTAAATGAGATATATATGAGACTTTGTTATATAAGTATGAGATTAAGACAATAGATGAACTAATGTAACTAAAATCTCATCGTCAATCAGCTTACTTAGAAACTCATGTCAAGGAAGCAATAATGAATTTAAAACAACATTGGATAATAAAGAAAATTTGAGAATTGTAACAGACCAAAACTTCACTTATTGCAGAAAAAAGGAATTCGATTGTGAATTGTCTTAAGACTATTAAATCAGATTACAAAAATACCAGTCTTCCCATTGCCAAATATATGTTGAGTATGTAAAAAATAAATAAATATAGTCTTAATGAAAATTTGTTTTAATTAGCTAATAAGAATTTTATTTAATTCCTATCTTGAATTAATGATAAATTATGTAAAAATATTAAATAATTTAAACAGTAAAAATAAAAATAATAGATATAAATTTATTAATAAAATCAAATTATAATCATAAAAATGATATAAAAAGAGGAGATCTGTGTAAAACGTGTTGTGTTGTTGGTCAAGGAAAGGAAAAAGGATTCAACTACTCTGACCTAAATTACCGAACTAAATGCTTGAGATCCCCCAGTTACATACAGTAACACACCATGACCTAACTGATTTCTACAGTTCCAGATTCAACCATGAGCGCGTATCTTTCCTAAACGTCTGCTACCGGTGAATGGGTCCAGGCGCCATCAAGCTCTTTAACTAAAAACGAGCATATGACACATCGAGCTAGGTACAGTATTTGGATTTGATGATCTGTACAAGCTAATGTGTTTGACTTGTCACTAACTTGAGGATGAATATCTATGTTGACTTAACGATAGTATCACACTATGTACTTACAACATTCTACTACAAGCATTCATACATTGAACTCCATCCTTAATTACATCGACAGACGACTTCTATGGTTTATACACCCTTCACTTAACCTTCGGGTTCTTTCACTTCGCTTGTGCCGACAACTATTATTTTTATTTTTAATTGTTCCCTTTTAAAAATAATATAATTGCTAATGATGAAGAATATTCCGAAAGCTGTACTAAAATCTATTTCTTAAAAAAACGTTAACAAAATTATTTTTTAAAAATATTAAATTAGGGGTACACAACACTCAGTATTATATATATTTAGTTCTTAAGCTAAAGTTAAGTCTAAAAACATAATTGAATTTGAAAATAGTTAATAAAGATTCACATTCGATCAACTCGTGCTCGATCATGATGCACTGACACAAAATTGTTATTTTTAAATGTTTAGAAATATCTGATTATAAAAATTGAGCTGTAAGCTTTATACATATGCACTTACAAATGTTATTCTATTCACATTGTTTCTGACAATCTTTCATTATAGATTGAATTTATATTCAGAAAAATTTATAAGCACTAAATAATTTTGCCTGCTTAAAAAATTAGTAATCATAGTCACGTAACTTATTCAACAAATAAACATATTTTAACAAAATGTTCCAAAAAAATATATGCAAATAAGTAAAATTTTTAGTTGGTTAATCGTAAATTTCTTATCGCCGAGTACTCATATGAAACAGTACAAAGAATAACTCAATCTGATGTGGTAAAAGTGAATATTATAATACAAAATTAATGTAATAATCAATCTCTATTTCACATCGACTCCCTTTCACTCTAAATAGAATTTACTCTAAAATTGAGTTAATGTGACTCATCGTTTATAGTTATTTCACAAACAAAACAAAAGGATAATTTGAGACTAGAAAACATTTATTTACAAACATCAGTGAAACCAGTCTCTATACTCTCATATCGATGATGAATCTATCGTCACAGTGATTAATCGACCTCCTCGACAGTCGGGCCGCCGTTTTTGCCTCCTGCGTCCGCTCCTCCCGGCATTCCGCCCGGGAATCCTCCGGGGAACCCGCCAACTCCACCGCCGCCCTGGTACATCTTCGTCATGATCGGATTGCACACCTTCTCCAGCTCCTTGTAGTGGTACTCGAACTCGTCCTTGGCCGCCTGCTGGTTCTTGTCGAGCCAGTTGATCGCCTCCTGGCACTTGTCCACGATCGCCTTGCGGTCGAATGTCGATTGCTTAAAAATTGCTCATTACCAGCATTGAGACGATTAAAACAATTTAAATAATAAATTATTTGAATGATTTGAACAAGAAGTCATTTCAACAAAAATTCAAAACTATTGATTTTCGGTCCGATTCAAACTGTCTCAACTTTATTTTCGCTTTCTCCAACATGTATTTACTGGCGTTAAACGAGCCCGTTACATTTTTGCTGTCGGACAAGTATACGACTTCTTTTATTCCACTCTGGATGATAACCTTGGCGCACTCATTGCATGGAAATAAGGTTGTGAATATGGAGCAGCCGGAGATGTCAGTACAGTTCTTGTTAATTACGGCGTTAAGTTCAGCGTGGACAACATATAGATGTTTGTTTTCTAAGGGGTTCGTACTATTCTTGCCCCATGGCATCTCATCATCCGACAGGCCTCGTGGCATTCCATTGTAACCAACTCCAACTATCTGCTTTTTTTCATTTACAATACATGCTCCAACTTGAGTGTGAGGATCTTTACTCCTTTGTCCAGAAAGCAATGCTATCGACATAAAGTACTCGTCCCAGTCAATATAATCTAGTCTCTTTTCCACTCTTACTGGTCCATTAGCGTGGTTATTAATGTCTTCTGTATTATTGTTGCTTATTGTGTCCATATGTCGAATGTCGAATGTCGAAACCTCCGATATCTTGTCCTTGAGCTCCTCGTCCTCCATCGTCGCTTTCATCTGGTACTTGCCTCCGTTTTTGCCTCCTGCGGCCGCTCCTCCCGGCATTCCGCCCGGGAATCCTCCGGGGAACCCGCCAGCTCCACCGGCGCCCTGGTACATCTTCGTCATGATCGGGTTGCACACCTTCTCCAGCTCCTTGTAGTGGTACTCGAACTCGTCCTTGGCCGCCTGCTGGTTCTTGTCGAGCCAGGTGATCAATTTCAAATAAAATAATATTTAGTCTAACAAAACTTGGAATTAAAATTATAAATGTTTGTTTTACTTCATCAAAAATTATAAATATTTTACTCTTTGTTTTATCTCATCAATTTTCAA
>MQRK01246999.1:25972-40757 GCA_001938485.1 Girardia tigrina
ATATATATATATATATATATATATATATATATATATATATATATATATATATATATGTGTGTGTGTGTGTAAAAGACATTGTTAAAAAATGTAAAAATACATTCGAAAGTTCTTTTATTTTGTTGAGTTATAGCAAGATTTGATATTAATTCTGTTTATATATAATTATTTTATAATTATAATTAAAATACATTCATACTTATTTTCAGCGGCTCTACGTATGTTTTTTTGATTGTAACTGCTTATAAAAGATATTGTTTAAGGAAAACTTTAAAAAGTTCATTTACCGATTTTGGTCCAAGGGGCTTTAATTTTGATTCTATTTATATATAATTATTTAAAAATTATAATTAAAACAAATTTGTACCTTTATTCTTCGGCAATACATTAACCTTCCTTATTTTCGCTGTATCTATTTATTTGTAAAATACATTGTTAAAACAAACCTAAAAATACATTCAAAGTTCTTTTACCTTTTCCAGTTAGAGGCGAATTCGGTTCTGATTCTCCCTCATTGAAGCTGTATAAATTGATATATTTATAGTCACAAAATAAATTAATTAATTTAAACATAGATCGGATTTAATAATATAAAATATCAAAGAAAGAAAATCAAAATTCCAAGACCTGATAAAGAAAATCGCGACAACCAACAAAAATTTAAACATTTTACTTTAATGTTGTTTGGAAGTCTCTGATATTTATATCATTTTTAAAATCTGGATTAACCAAACTAATAATGAACGACATGTGGACCCTTAAAGGTATTACTCAAATGATATGGAATCTTCCGGCGCCAAGAAAATCGAAAACTGTCACCAACCATCTGTGCCTTGCTCTTGTTAAAGTGATTGAGAAAAGATTATTAAATTTATATTTTATTTCGTATTTTTGTAATTTTCTATGAAATTAATTTACTTTTTCAATAAATAAAACTTATTCTTGGAGAATCGAACACTCTTTCGTTACCAAATGCGACTCGATTTAATCTTCTCAAAAGATTATAATATTTAAGATTTATAAATACTTTTTTATTTTTCGTTTATACTTCTAAATTTATTCTTTCTTGTTGAATTAATAAAAAAATGTAAAATTTTAATTAATTAATTTAATTTAATTTATTTTAATTGTACAATTATGTCCATTATTGCTTACATATCTTTTTTTGAAGAATTATGATTAATTTGAAATGGATTGGATTGTTTAAATTATTTTAATGAAAAAGTTTTGTAAGTTTTAGAATATTATTAATTATTTTGTATTATTTGACAAAAAATATAAAGAATTTATGGATAAAAGAGGATATAAATATTTGTAAATTAAAATTATGAGAATCTCGAAATTAATTATTTTATTTAGGAATTTATAATTTCATTAATTTAAATTTAATTAAAATATTTTCTTCTTTCGATTATAAACGACATCACGCCGGAAGGGGTAGGGGCAGAATTTTGTGACGAAGTGTTACGTGGGGGAGGGGGGGTGGATATCTGATAAAATTGCGTGACGTCATTTATGGCCAGCCTCTTAGCCGTTGGGCCATTGGTACACCTAATTATCGTATTTCCTCGATTAAATGGCCCCATAAATAAACGGCGCCTTCGATTAATTATAAGTCATTTTACCGCATTTATAAATATCTATATCTGCGTCTTCATTTGTAGGCGAATTCCCATTTTTTAGAAAGGCATATGATCTCAATTTAAAATAAAACTATTAAAAAAATTAACACAAATACCTTACATTTTAATAAACGGAGCGCCATTTATTCGACGAAATACGGTAGGCACAAGTCTTCGCCCCATTTCTTAGAGAGAATTCAAATAATAATAATTATTTTATTCTAAGAAGGCTTATATTTAAATATGAATGAATCCAAATCATTGACTTTGTTCTAACTATAAATAAATGTGTTTAAAGGAATATGGAGATATTGTATTTTGATGTTAATTGCGGATAGTATATAAACTCAAAATTAATGAATAATAATTTAATTTAATCGTATATTTATATTTCACATCTCTCTTTTTTTTAAATTTTGTTACTGGTACCGTATTGGAATTTATCCTTTTGTTGATCTGATTAGAAATTGTCATTGATCTACTTCCAAATTGTTTTCACTGATACTCACCATGTAAAAGAGGCTTTCCTAAAAGTTCTGACATCACCATTATCTTCCTTGTAACTTGGTGAGACTACTTTTCTGTGATTATGAAAAATATAAATGGAGAACACAGAATCACTCTCAAGACAATTAGATCTCGAGCTAGATAAGGGACCTGACTAGTGTTCCTCTTACGTTAGTTAGACTGTTAGGTTTAAAGCTCTGTATATAGAATGTAAGACGGTTCGATGATCAAAAAGTTCTATGTGTAGCAAATACAATAGAAAAGTTGCATATAGATTATTAAGAACACAAATAGGACTTTTAACATTTTTATTATTTCAACAAGTTTATTTGTCTTCAGGTCAATCTTTGTCAAAGCCTTCGTAAGATTGCTTCAGTCTATTAATTAATGACTTTAATCTTAATATCTGAGCAAATGGAGAAATAAATAAATTGTTAAAATATTTACTCAAATTTATTGGACAAAAATTAAAATGATTATTAATTATTTAAAAAATATTAATTCAATTTATTTATTTAAAAATTGTAAATAAAAATAATAAGATTATATAAAATTTTACAATTATTTTAAATTAGAAATATATTTAAACATTACATATTTTCAGATAATAAGAATTAAAATATTTATCATCCGTCTGGGTAGGAGAGACACAATTCCAAATCAACATACAACATTCAACACAAAACATTAAACATAAAAAATGTTCCTCACACATATGTTGCTATCCTGACGAAAATGCGCACATTGGGTGTCTTGAGAGAAAGATATATTAAGTACATACTATATAATAGTGGATCACAACTGAGTAAATTAGGGAATGAGGAGTCTCTCTTTTGACCAAACGGACCGAAAAAGATATTGATTTTGAGTCAAACTCTATTAGGATTTTCAAAGTGAACATAGTCTCCTATGACGGAATCATATTTGGTGATTACGCAACACCCGGTTGCGGTTATAGTGAAGATGAAATCATGATCAGTAAAGCAGAAGTTTAGGCTAGAGAGTACGATGAAAGCTGGAGGAGACTTCAACTGCCACATACTCTTTTGGAACTCGTGAAGAGCTCCACCCTTTTTTGTTTCTCTCCAATCAATTAAAATCATCTTCTTCCATCGATTCCATATGCCATTGGTTATTCTTTTCACATGTCGCCATCTTGAGACCCATCTGCTGGTCGATGTTTCAGTCAATTTCAAATTTTCATTGATATTCTCTCTAACTTGTAAAAAATGATTTGGTGTCAAACCGTTATTAGCTGCTTCTTCACCATTGTTTATTAATAATGGTCTTCTATTCATTATACTTTCAAATTGTACTAAAAATGTCTCTAATTCCTAATAACTCACATCTGTCTTGTCTAATACTGAATACAATGCTCTTTCGTCGTCTTTATCAGTGATTCATATATACCTTCAAGATGTGGACCAGAATGCGGATTAAATATCCAAGCAATTTCCTGAGCTTCCATTTCTTTTTGAAATCTATGATTAGATGCTTTTATTTCTACAATTTACTTTTCTAATTCAACAAAATTAGTTCCGTTATCTGATAATATCAATTTTGACTTTCCACGTCTTGCAATAAATTATTGTAAGCCTCGAATAAAGGAATCCGTTTCCATGTCTTGTATCAAATCCAAATGTACTGCTCAAGTTTGTAAGCAGGTAAAAAGGCTCACATATCGCTTTTCACGAGCTCTTTTACGACCCTGAACAGTAATATAAGGTCCAGAAATATCCACTCCCACTTTTGCGAAAGCACAAAAGGGCTCGATCAGTCGGAACTGAGGTATATTAGTCATTCTCTGTTAATATAGCTTGTCTCTTTGTCTTTTACAAGTAAAACATTTATATCTTCCATTCTTATAACTCTTCTCAAGCCCTTTACCCAATATTTTTGTGATAATATATTATAAATTTATTTAATGCCGACATAATTCTTATTTATGTTATGTTCGTGTCGAATCAACAATCTAATTATAAAACTCTTTTCAGCTAATAAATTGGGTACCTCGTTGTATACGGAATGATTTTGGAACTGCTTATTCGTGTATTGCCTCTCATTAATCCTTCTTCATCTACAAACGCATTCATTTTTTAATAAAATCTTCTCCTGGATCGTTTTTCCAGCCTGAAGTTGTCGTCGCGCCTTTCTAAAATATTTCTCTTGGTTCAATTTTATTAACTGCTTTTCTCCTGATTGTAACTCCTTCACACTCAATTCTTCTCCTTTTCGTTGACTCCTTACCTTAATCTTACAATAATCAATAAATCTTTTTAACCAACTCATCACCATCGATAATTCAATCAATTTACTATACGTTCCAGAGTCAAAACAATTCTTAGGTGACATGTTACTAACTATCGCAGTCATCACAGTTTTTCTTTTTTCTAATGATTCTTCTCTCATTACTGCATCAGGTTGCTTTGGCCATTGATTGTAATCTTTCTTTAAAAATTTAGGACCGTTCCACAATAATTTATAATCTTTATAACTCTCTGCCTTGATGCCTCTAGAAAACAAATCGACTGGATTAAATTTTCTGCTGATGTGAAGTCATATATTTGGTTTCGTTCTATTTTGTATTTCTCCCAATTTATTCGCAACAAATGGTTTATATAACTTGCCTGGTTGTCGAATCCAAAATAATACTTCCATACTATATGTCCAAAATGTTATTCTATTCCCAGTAAACTTTAAGGTATGGTATATTAAATCAGCTATCTTCACTCCAACGCAAGAAGCCATTAATTCCAAACGTGGAATAGAGATTACTTTTATAGGTGCTACTTTCACTCTTGTTAAAACTAATGTTATAGGCTGTGTCGTAAAAAACGGCGTTTTCTCTGAATCATCGTATAACCTGTTTTTCTATAATATGGACTGTCTGTAATCTATGCGAACGTTACATCTTCCCACGTTTGGAAGTACTTAGAAAAGACAAGTATGAAACAAAAGAAGAATTAGAAGAATTTCTTAGACACTGGAGAAAGGAGAGGATTATCTTTAGTGTTTATATTAATACACGTATTTAAAAAACGCCATTTTTTATGACACAGTCTATACTTTATAGTCTTTATTTCGTTTATCTCTGAAATACGCAATAGCACCATATGCTTCTTGCGAAGCATCCGCGAAGATAAATAAATTCCATTTCCTTATTAGAATCTTCAATGACACATCTTGGAATGGATATGTTGTTTAGTTCACTCAACGTCGATATCCATGATGCAGTTCGGTGATAAAGTTATTAAAGAATTAGTATTTTTCCAATAGTTATATATGCTGAAAGAAATCTCAAAGGATCAAATATTCTAGCAATAGTGGTAAGTATCATTCGCTTTGTTATTTTAACAACTTATCTGGCTGTATTTCGAGTTTAAAATTAAATACATCGGTATTTGCTGACAATCTCAATTCCAATGTTTTCGTTACTAGCTCTTCATCTTCTCCAACTAATTTCTCATAAGCTCTTCTTTCTACCGGTAGTTTCTCTAATACTTCTTCAACACTTCATTCCTGCTCTTTTCTAGATTTCTTGTAATTGTTCACATATCTTGATAGTTTATTTTGGATTATCAAATGAGTCCATACTATCATCCATGTACGTAAATTCTATTATGGTTTCTACAGTAAATTTCAGAAAATCCGCGAGCATTAGTTTGGGAAACACATTGTGCTAAGAATGAAGATGCCGAAACTCCAAAGGCAACTCGATTAAATTCGTATTCCTATATTTTTTCATTTTCCATCCAAAAAAAATCGATGAAATCGTTTTTCCTCCGGATTTAGTTCAATTTGCAGTTCAATTTATATCGCAGTTATATCGCAGACAATTGCTACCTTATTTTTCCGAAATCGCAATAAAAATTCGATCAAATTCATATGCAACTTTGGCCCTGTTTCTTCAACATCATTGTAAAGTGCATATACTTAAATTAAAAATATTATTTTTAATTATTAAAAAAAAGATATTTTAAAATATTGTATTAATAATCAGAATTATAAAATAATAAATTTTCAGAAATCGTGTTTTCTTGTTTTTAATTATCGATGAATAAAATTTGCAATGATGTCAAAACTGGTTCAGTCGATTGCAACAAAGTTTTTACGAAACTGCCGCAATACTTCGAAATGGCGGACATGTGGTTTCGACAAGTCAAGGCCGTTTTCAAATTGTCCAAGATCTCCAGCGAAACGACGAAGTTCCTTCACGACCTTGCCAGCCTTCCACCAGCCATTCTCGTGGAATTTCAAGAATTCTTCGATACCAAATCGACAACACCGTACACGGATCTTCAACAATCTTCCGGAGTCCAGACAACCATCATCAGTTCACTTTGATTCACTTTTCTCCGCTAAAGGTCTGGGCGATCGATGTCCATTCGAGCATCTGAGAATTCTACAGCGTCATCGTGCTCAACTCAGACTGACTTCCAGGGACGATCAAATTCTACGGAATGCCTTCCTGTATGCTCTTCCGATTGAAATCCAGAAACACCTCATCGCAAATGGGAACCAAAACATATCACACCTAACCTCACTCGTGGATGATCTAGTCATGGTTAAACAATCAATTGAATATACAAAATATATAAAAATATACAAAATTGAATAAAATAACATATTTGTATATTTATCGATATTATTATTTATATTTAGAATTTTGAGATCTGTACTACGTGATTGATATTTTGTTCCTCATAAATTTGTAATCCAATCTAATTATCAAAATCTCTTGTATGCTTTCTGGTGTTTTAGCCACCTTAAAATACCTTGAGCATGCTGCTATAAATGTTTCAATATTGTCTTCTTTCCGGTATTTTTCCGGTAGAAGTCTCGCAATCAACTGATCCGAGTTGCTGGCTGTTGTCGCCATATGAGGTTCGTGATTAAAATTGGAATTCATAATTTTGTAAACTTTATTTCTATTACAATTTTTATTATTGAAACAAATTTATGAGGAACAATACTTTATTTACATAATCCAGATCTCAAAATTTTAAATATAAATAAAAATATCGATAAATATATAAATATGTTATTTTATTCAATTTTGATTTTTTTTTGATTTTAAATCATTCGAATATAAATTATTTCTTTTTAATTTGTTTTTAATAAAATTGCAAAAATAACTTAAATTTAAAATACAAAAATATTTAGCAATATTTAATTTTATTGTTATTTAATAGAGATTCATTAATTATAAAATTTATTTGTTTTTAATAAAATTTTCCGTGTACAATAAATATTCTAATTTTATTTTAAATAGTGGTACAAAATATATCAAAATCTTCTGTACAATATTCTTTAACTTCGAAAATGATATTTTAATTGTGAATTTTTAAACCTTAATTATTATAAAAATTTTTCTCAATTTAATTAAAATATTATCATTACTCTAAAATTTTTACAAAGCTTATTTCATTTTTATTAGTAATATACTATCTGTGAAATATAATTTTTACAAAAATTATTTCAATTTAATTGGTAGAAATGTTATTATAAAATATATTTTATAAAATCTTATTTATTTTAATTAGTAAAAAATATTATCTATCACCTTAAATTTTTATTTAAAGATTATTTCATTTTAATTAGTCGAACATTATTTTTAGTTTATCTAAAATATAAATATGATTTTTAAAAAAATATCAAAAATTTAAAGTTCACCAAAATTAAAAGTTCACCCCAACAGTTTCAATAATGAAAATTGTAATAGAAATAAAGTTTACAAAATTATGACTTCGAATTGTAATCACGAACCTAATAGGTTTTTAAAAATTTCGAATTATAATCGAAATTAAATGTTGTAGATTAATAAATTTTGAAAGTCTTAATTTCTTTTTGATTTAGAATGGAAGATAATTCCCAACCTAACATGGTGGCAGCGCTAGCGGATTCAATCGCGAACCGACTGATTCCCGACATGTTACAGATCGGAGAAGACCTAGAGAAATTTATTTCTCGCTGCAGAAGATATTTTGAAGCAGCGGAAATTAATAAAAAGAAATGGCAAACATGTATTTACTCCATGATACATGAAGATTTCTTGGAAGCATATGAGAACACAGCTGGTAAAGCTGATAATTTTGAGGATCGGCTAAGACTAGCGTTTGAGAAACCGAGATCAGCCGCGACGAATTGGGAAAAACTGTTGAGTTATCGCAAAGGTACTGATAACGCACAGACTTTTTTTCAAAAAAGTAGACTGGCTGGTAAAAAATGCGTTGTCACATAGACTCGAGGAAGAAGAGCTGAAAGCTCAAATTTTAATTCATTGTATTGATGATGAAGATGTTATTCGTGAAATTAAATTACGGAAACTAAAGAGTGTCAAGGAAATATCTGTGTTCGTTGTACTCGTAGACGAAATAAACCACGAAAAAAAGAGCAGGATCAATGCTGTCTGAAGTCATCGAGATGTTGCTCAAAACAGCAGGGCTCCTGAGGTAACTAAAAAATGGGTAAATCAGAGCCAGCCGAGAAAACAACTCCCAAGAGAGGAATCAACTGAGTCCAAATGTAATACTTGTAATCAACCAAGACATTTCAGCCGAAATTGCAAACAAAGAAGACCTGTTCCATGTTGGAATTGTAAAGAGACTGGGCACATCTGTAGAAACTGTCCTAACAGACAGCCATTGGTTTGTTTCTTGTGTGGGAAGAATGGACATAAGCGAACTCAATGTCCAGAGATACGCTGTGAAAAATGTGACCGGAATGGGCTTCTAGCAGTGGCATGTTTAGTGAACTCTAGCAGACAGAATAATGGTTACGACAATGGAAGATCGAGAATGCAGTACAATGATCGGAAATTTAAAATCAGCACAATGAACGAAGATGAAGAAGTCACATTTGATGATAATGAAGAAAAAAGCGATAAGACGTGCCCATACGAGTTGGAGGAGCCGAATGCCACTGATCATAGAAGATAATTCCCACGGATTCGGATGCGAGCTGGATGTGCGAACGATGAATAAGGTCTATGCATTTGTGAAAAAGAATTTTGAGCAAGTATTCTATGTTAACGCATTGACTGAGGATCAGAAATCAGTTATAGTAAAATGTAGGGGTGTCTGAGCGTTACAGTGGAAATTTAGGGGAAACAGTGGGAGTGTTTGTTGGATACAGGAGCAGGTGTTAATGTTATGAGTAAGAAGTATTATCAATATTTGAATAATTTGGGGTTAGAAAAATGCGATATCCATTTGAGAGGTGCCAACGATGGAAAATTGAAAGTATTGGGTAAAATAGAGGTAGAAGTAGATATGTGTCAGACAGCGGCGTAGACAGGATTGCAGAGGGGGGTGGAAAAAAATTCCTGAAAGATCTAGCAATCTTAAATATAAACTTGGTGGCAAAAATAACAAGAATGAAATAATATTTATTTATTTTTATTTCTTTATAATTACATGTCCAGCCGACGCTTTCCTTTGCGGAACTCGTGAATAAAATCTTCAAACGATACTTCTATGTCACGATGAATGCTCAAAAACATTAATCCATTGAGTCTTCCCTCTCCTGTCGTATTTCTGTCATCGGTTTTGAGTTGTTTCATCTTACTGAATGATCGTTCGATATCAGCAGTCGTTACAGGAATCACATTGTAAATTTTCAGTAATGTAAAAACATTCGGGAACAATTGTTGTGGGCAATTTTTAAGGTGGTCTATTGCGGTTTTTGGCTTCTCGGCTAAATTTTTCAATATTTTCTGCCACATTTCAACTTCTGCTAAGAACATCTGAAGTGTTCCGTTTAAATCGTCTGCATAGAAATAAAAAAGATGATCGAGACTAAGTTTAACGTCGTCACTCAAGAGCCAATCTGATTTGTACATCAGGTTACTGAAACATAGCAGCACTGAATTTTCTCGGAATTTTTCCTTAAGTTCACGAGTTATCGAATTTAATAGCGGGGGGAAAAGAAAATTTTGATAAAACTCTTCAGGAGTTTGATTACTTCCATCCAATCTTGGTCGCCCTTTGCTTTTCGGAAGCGAAATTTCGATTTCAAAGCGCGATGCAATCGTAGAGGCCTCCCTGATTAAATCTTTAAAGTTTTCTTCTCTATTTTGTTTAATCGTCTCAAGTTTTTCTATAAGATCATCTGCTGCTAAAACTGTAATACTATAATCCATTGATTGAGATTGTAGGAGTCGACTTAATGGTACTGTGAAAGCAAACACAAATTTCAGTGTGACAAGTAAAATTACGTAGTCAAAGGTCATTAATGTGTTGATAAAGCTTTGAGCTTTGCTGGAATCGTCGCTGTTACTCCACCCTGCAATAACACTCAAAACATCTATAGTCGGTTCGAAAAGTTCAAAGAAAGTGTCCACTGCTTCATGACGTTCAAGTTTGGCAAGTATTTTTCAGCTTTTTCTTGGCTGATTCTATGGCTGTTTTCTCGATCGATTTACCAAATTCAACTTGTTTTTTTGGACAGTTCAAGAAGTTGTAGATGCTATTTATCGTGCACAAACACTGAGGGATATGCTTCACTTTGCAGCTCTCACCAATAACCAAGTTTAATCGATGACTGAAGCAATGCACGTAAATAGTTAATGGATACTGCTGTCGAATTCTCGTCGAAACTCTTGATTTTTCACCGCTCATCACTCTTGCGCCATCTAATCCAATTCCTCGACATTTTTGCATTCTCAACTTCATTGTATTTATACTGCTTATTAATGATTCCGTAAGTCCTTTAGCTGTGACATCATCCAAATCTGAGATCATTATAAATNCTTCTACAACTTTTTCAATATCAATGTCTATGAATCGGATTCCAATCGACATTTGTTCTATTCCAGATACATCTGATGACTCGTCAGCAAGAATGGAAAAAAATTCAGACTTTTTTACTTTTTGTAGTAGCTTTCCCAACGCAATATCGTTCATACAAGTAATAATCTCATTTTGCATTGTGCTGCTTAAATACGTTGCATTTTTTGGCGAATTTTCTAAAGCTTTCCGGAAAATCTCGTCCCTTGATGTCAAAAGTCTAATGAGGTTTCTAAAATTTCCATCGTTATTACCCATTTGATCGTTAAAAATTCCTCCAGAATCTCTGTCCTCGAAACGGCATTGACTGGCGAGCTAGATAATTTATTGTGTCAAAGACACCATTCAGAAGAATCAGATTTTTTTGGCGTTCAAGTTCTTTCTGTTTTGTCAGCAGTTTCTCGATAGACGTCTCGGGATTTTTGGTGATAATGTTTAGCGTTTTTGCAGTTTCCACTGAACGAATGTGATACGATGTTTTCGCATGATTTGTAAATGATTCCCGGTTTTTATTGTAATTGTTAAAAGGGGTTTTAATCAAAAGGGACCCAACATTTCCACCAACAGCAAAAAAGAAGCAGAATTTGCAGAAAACTCCACCAGCTTTACTCGAATAAACGAGCCAGTCGAATTCGGCCAACCACCGATCACTAAACTTAATTATCTTTGAACCTCTCATCTCTGCCGGAAAGTTGAAGTGAGGTGGAGGGCTCTTGATTTTGTTCAAAGCATCGATTTTTTCATTATCATTCAAGTTTAATAGCAGATAAGACGCTATATCATCATCCGGAGTGTGACTAATGTTGTGTTCAACGACTGCCTCATTCCCTTTATTTTCTTCATCTTTAGCTACCTCATGGCAAAGACAAACTGACTCCAGGTCAGAATTATTATTTCTCTCAGCCTTTGGGACCTTAGCAAAAAAGCTCGATATCGTAGTTTGCTGATGCCTCTTCATGACTAAATTAACGATATATTTTTTAAAAAAAATCCTAACAAACCAATAATTTAAAACTTTATTTTTTGATGAATCCAACGTAGGTACGCAATATGAAGTGGAACGAGATGAGTAGAAGCTACTATTTGAGTTTCTATATATATTTTATAAAGTATTTTATATTTTTGAAAAATTACTTTTTCTACTAGAGAATGTTTACATTCGACTTAACTATTCAAAACATTTACGTTATAAAAAATCAACAATATCTTAAATGTGACCTATTCTTTTTATTCTTCTAAAAATACTTTGAATTTTTAAAAATGTTCAGCATTTACAAAGAAATTGCATCTCCCGATTTTAACCCTCTAAACTTAAACGATCCTTAAGCTCCTTAAACGTTCCTCGGACCTCCTTTTTTCTCCCCAATTAAAATCCAATCAAGGGTTTCTATATTAATGTTTGTTTTCAGCCTCGCCAGTAGGGCCGAAAACGTGGATTAAAATGGGAACGCCCAATTGGATTTTAATTGGGGGAAAAACGAGAGGTCCCGTTCCTCTAAGTTTTGTTTTTCGTAATATTTTTTTTAAACGATTTTTAGGGCATTTTATCAGGGGGTGGAAATCCACCCAATCACCCCCCCCCTGGCTACGTGCCTGATGTCAGACAAGAAATGCAGTACCCTTTATTGTTGTGGAGAGTGTGGTTCCGGAACTAATAGGAGGCATAGTATTCATGAAAATTTTCGGTTATTCCATACAAAGGAACGAATCTCAAGACAAGAATGTATCAAAGGAAGCACGTGAAAGTGTGTTTAACATCGAGGCGAAATTCGGCAAGGTGATAAGGCCAGGAGAGAGATTGAGAAGAGCGTTAGATTGCATAGGTAAAATAGATTCAAGACTGTTAGAGGTCACTCATAATCAGGCAGAAGTATTCATGGCTGACAAATGGGATATCGGATGTACCAGTTTAGCAAAACATCATATTAAGACGAATGGAGAGCCAATTAATTTAAAACCTTTTCGTCAATCAATGCATCTCAAAGAAAAAATCATGATTTCATCTTGTGTAGTATGTTTCCCTGTGAGAGCGTCTCTCACGCCTGTTCTCTGGATTGTTATGTAGTGTGCTGTAACTTGTGGCACTGTAATATGTTGTAATTGCAACTTGTGGCACTGTTGTGTCTGGTTCGTCTAAAATCAAGATTTATTAAGATCTATTAACTCATTTACATCGTTATATCATTTCAACATTTATATCATTATATTATTATATATCTTTGTATATTAGAATATTAGTATATTATAATCTTTGTATTTAAGAATTTTGGTTTTTAAAAATTTCGAAATATAATCGAAATTAAAAAAAATAATGGAAAATAGAATTATAAAAAGAAAATAAAAAAATGAAAATTTGTTTAAATAACAAATTTAACCTGCTGTAGATTAATAAATTTTGCAAGTCTTATTTTCTATTTGATTTAGAATGGATGATAATTCCCAACCTAACAATGCTGATTAAGAGTATGTCATTTATTTTGCAATATCTTTTATCGTTATCAAGTTACTAAAAATAAATTTTTTTAAATTCAAAATTTTTATTGAATAAATATTATTTAATTAATTAAATATGATTAAAAAGATAAAATTAAATGAATTTTCATTAATCGAGGTTTCGAAATGTACTCCACCAGCTGTTATAGTGTTGAAGACGGTATTCGAAATTTCCAATAGTTTTTGCAATTATTTCTTGACCAATATCTTTAACTTCGCATTCTATGGCCAATTTAAGTTCGTCCAATGATGCTTGTTTACTGCGATAAACTTTATCTTTCAAATATCCCCATAAAAAATAATCACATTGGTTCAAATCCGGCGAGTACGGTGGCCATTAAAGCCTTTTCCTGCCTTTTCTTGTTAGTCCAAACCAATTATTTGATCATCAAAATGTTCTGCAAGTAATTTGAAGATGTCTTAAGTGCGATGAGATCCATCTTGCATGAACCAAAAATTGAGTTGATTCGATTGAACCATATAAGGAATGATGTATTCGTTTAAAATATCATGATAAAGTTTACCATTGATGTTTTGTTCAATGAATATTGGTCCAATAATTCCTTTTGATGAAATGGCACACCAAACTGTCAATCTTTTTTGGATGAAGTGGTTTAACTATACGGTGATGAGGACTTTCTGTTCCCCAAAATCGCCAATTTTGTTTGTTTACATATCCTTGAAGGTAGAAATGCGCTTCGTCCGAGAACCATATATTCTTAAAATCGATTTCTCCGCTATCTTTCAATGTCATCATCCTGTTTGCAAATTCCAAACGCTGACAATCTACTCGTTTACTTATCGGTTTATATATTTGAATATAGTATGGAAACAAACCAATGTCCTTCTTAATTATGCGCTGTAGAGAAGTTCTTTTAATGTTCAAAGCACGAGATGCTTGAAGTTCACTTGATTCAGGATGTTCTTGGACGCAATTTTGCACTTTTTCGATATTTTTTTCGGTTCTCACTGTTTTTTCCTTTTTCTTCATTTCTTCAATGTCAGAGAACCGTTCCAAAGTCTTTGAATTTGTCGTAATAACTTATAACAGTTGACGGGTTGATTTTGTAGTGAGATCCAAATTTTTTTCTAAATTATTTTACAACTTCCAATGCAGAATGTAGTTCATGATAATTTAGAACCGTGATGGTGGAGACTCGATGGTGGACACTATATTTACTCATTTTAATTTCCTAAAATAGAAAAAATCTTTCTTAAATTTAAATAATATATAATAATTGATGAAAAACTAAAGAAAAAGGCACTTGAACAGTCTGAGAACAAACTAGGAAGTGAGAGGAGACTATGAAGTTACAATAACAAACCGTATATTAATCAGTATATTGATTTTTATATTAATATATATATATATATATA
>MQRK01247001.1:3066-14318 GCA_001938485.1 Girardia tigrina
TATATATATACTTCTATTATATATAAACATAATGAATTACGCTATAGCTCCAAAAAATGTAAAAATATAAATGTTAAAGTGAATATAAAACATAAAATTAAACGAAAAGTGAAGGTAAAAAAGGAAAGTATGAATATCCCAGTCGGTTTTCACAAATAATCAGAAGACATGAGATATCCTCTACAAATTAATAACTATTGCGTAGACGATGTGTAATGTAATATTCTTCGCATTCAACTCATAATCTCGTGTAATCCATAATAATTATTTACATTCTTTTTCTCTTTCCATTAACTAGCTGAAGAAGATATTTATTATTCATAACTATATATAGAATTATTTTTATGTTATAATGCTCGTAAAAGGGAATTTAATTAGATCAATTTTTTTACACAGTTATTTAAAAAACGTGGTTTTTTGGGCCCCCTATATTTCATTCCGAAATAAATATTACAGAATATCACTATCGAACCAATATATTTTATTATGATTTAGAACGGAAAAATATCACCTCAACATCATGTGATTAAGACCACTGTTTCAATTAAAGAAAGTCGAAGAAACCTTTTGCAAATGGTTGCCTATATTGAAATACTTATTGCTGTCGTTATTATTCCGTGGATTCTTATTGCGGACGTGAACTTTCTAGTGTTGGCCTATTACAAATATCTTCAGTATCGCTACCAGAGTGTTCATAATCACTCAAGGTAATACATGTGTTGACAATGATGATTTCTTATAAATGATAATTAAATTGAAAGCAAGTTACAAAATAATAAAATAACTTATAAAATCAAAATCACCATAACAATAATGTACATTAAATAAATCCCATTAAATTCGAGGGTCGCATCGATATTTTTAGAAATCATCCTGGCAATATCACGAGTTGCATGAATTTAAATTGCGATTTTATTTGCAATTAAGATTTTTTGTCAAAATATCGCAAAATCAATAGTTCTCGTTATTTTTCTGTATCTTGCAGAATGTGCATTGTTCTCGATAAACATCTCTGATTTATATACTGAATTACTCGTGTGACCGATGTGGAGCGTTTAGTCAATTCGTGTGGTATTCATTTGTATACGATATGTGCGTGCTTTGGAAAACTTTACGACGTTAAAGTGCTGAAGTATTCAAAAACTATTTGAAATCTAATTAAAATAATAGAGAATGTAAGAGATAACTGAAACAGATGTTTCAATGAGCTCTTTTAACAAATGATATAAATAAATAAAATATAACCCAAACTTAAATTTAACAAACTATATTGAATACTAGAAATATATGAATTGGTGAGCTGAATTTTCGACTTTGAAAGTTTCTGTTTTTATTTTTAAATCGTATTTATTATAATTTATTATTTCGAATTCTGTGTTGATTTAACAGTCGGTCAAATAAGTCGACTCCCAGAGTCTTTGGAGACAGAAATGTCTCGATGCGTACTATCCAGATAGACCACGTTCTTAAGTGGATTCACTCAAGTTCCTCCGCAATTTCACATTTCATAGCGTGACCGACAAACAAACTAACACACTTAGACTTATAGTTTATATATTTATTAATAAAATGTTAGATTTCATGGTATAACATAGAGCCAACTTCATATATATATATATATATATATATATATATATATACAGTGAAAGCCGCTTAATAGGACCACTGGTTAATAGGACCAGCCGCTTAATAGGATAAAATTTTGTGGGACCGAATCATTTCCTATGTTTCGACTATTGAAGCAGCCGCTTAATAGGACCAGTAAAAGTCGGTTAATGGGACCACTCATGAAACTGTTTGACCCTTCAAACAACATGAAAGTCATGGAAAACGTGTTTTTAGCGTAGGTCATACACCCACCCCAATCAACATACACATACACACGTAACAAAGAAGCAGGTCTTGACTGAATTTGTATTTACTGTATTTGTTCTTATCTCTTTAGCTGCAGAGAGCACCTGCTACATTTGTAGCATACACACATGACACAGCAAGAGGAAAAGTGTCCTGCAAGCAAACGTACAGTTAGTGGCGGTAGGCCCATACACTTACAATCCCAGGTACGCATGTGTGTGTCGCCTAACTCGACATCAATCTTGCTAGAGAACAATAGGGAGGGTTGCAGACTGGCTGCTGACGAGAGCTGCAGCAAGCTCACACCCTTTTATGAAATCGTCACCACCAACTTCTCTCTTGCTGGTAGACGCTTCTTCTCTTATTGTGTGGGTGTGTGCTGTGCGCTGAGTGAGAGAGGATAGAGCAGATTAGAGTGCAAGTCACCGAATCCTAAGTATGCTGTACAGTAAAGTAGTACAGAACTGTATCGCCCAATACTGTACATAGTTAAAGCGTTTAACGTACTGTTTATACGAAGAGTGTGTACTTCAGAGCTCTCAAACTGTTTAGACCATCGCAATCGGTTTGCAGGCAGTTTTAAACCGATGGTGACATTTAAACACGCGCAAAATGTTGTAGCAACTCGAAAAGTGTACTTTGTCAAAAAATAAGACCACTTCGCTTAATGAGACCAGTCGGTTAATAGGACCAGTTGGGCTTGGGACAAATGTGGTCCTATTAAGCGGCTTACACTATATATATATATTCACATATTCACTAATCAAACAATTAGCATGGAAGCGCAGTTGTGGCGATGTCGTGGTGGTGGGGTTTGGCGGGTTCTCAGAAAAAACGAAAAGAACGATTATATTGAGGGGAAAGCTAACAGAAATAATGTCACGACATTTTTACTCGAATCATAGTAAATATCATCGATCATTACGGAACTACCGCTATCCTTCGATTCATAGAAATATGCTTTGTTGATTTTGATGAGTTTAGGATACACCATTAAGACGAGATAATTCATGATTTCAAACACTAATGTATTTATTTCTTCAAACCGGGAGATAAATTTAGAGAAAACCACTTTAACGTGTATTGATTGATGTCGCAGTTGACACCGGTTCTTGAGTATATGCGGTTAAACAAAAACTCTATTGAAAATCAGTTCAATAATCGATAGTTGTGTCTGACAAACGGTCTCATAGAGCGGTCGATATGAGAACGCAAAACACGGCTATATGAATCCATGATTAATCTAGGCTGCTCTAATCACAGAATTTAAGAAAGAAATGGCGCAGTCTCAAATTCCGTCTACCTTAATAATCTCTCATCGACTTTCACTTCCTCAACGTGATCAAAAATCAACTTTCCGCCTCTCTTTACTTTCGATGATTTAATTTTTTAGCTTTTTTATCAGTACATCATTTTTATGATTTAAATACGTTTTAATTTGTTAAGTAAGAGTGTTAAAAAAATTTTATTTTTTTACCAATTAACGCTTTTTAACTTCGATATTGTAATAACTACACAGTAACACTCCTGATTATCAACCAAGATAATTTTTATTTATTTTTTTTATTTTATTATATAATTTTATAATTATATAATTAAGCTTCTTCTTCTTGGCTTTCTTCTTTATCTTTTAGATAATATGATCTTCTTATTCTTCTAAATAAACTAATCCAAAAACAATAAAATAAAATAATCTACAAATTTCACCAGTAAATGATTGAAAGCATAGCATAACGCATACATAGCAGAAAGACATTTAAAATTTGAAAGTATCGTGTTAGACAAGACTGAATGTTTTTTTTATCACAAAAAGAAAGGAAAGTATGAATTACATAAACAAAAGATTGCCAGGCTCATACCAAAAAAAACAAATATATTTACATGAGATAAAAAAAATAAAAATTATCTTGGTTGATAATCAGGAGTGTTACTGTGTAGTTATTACAGATATCAAAATAAATTCACTTTCCATAAATCGCCTTCAAACTTTCAACTTTAATTCACCATATTTATTTTACGAAAATTTCAAATTCACAATTTAGAGTTTCAGCAATCTCAAAAACCAAAATTTCTTCACTTCACCATTTTATCAACTTTCGGATCATTATTCTCGAAATAATCAATTATTTTATCACAATTTCTTCACGACATAAACACCTTTACACTTTTCAAATCTTTCCTTCAAATTATTCACTCAGTGGACGAAAAGTAAATGAACTAAATTCAACCAGGACCTCACTTTTTCAAAGCCACTGTAAATCAATGTCACTTACCAATTTCGAAAATCAGAGCTCGTTTTCGTTGACCTACATTTTATCTTGAATTCAATCACGCCATATTTTCAAATTCAATCATGCAACCACAACTCATTTTTTAAATAATTAATTTATTTAACTTAATTGATTTAATTATTTTTTATACTTTACTTAATTTTCTTTATTTAACTTAATTTACACTTTCAAATTTGATCACAATCAAACTACAATAAATTTTGTTTCCCTGAAACATTCACTTTGGGACTACCTTTTGATAAATGAACTTTTTATTCTTTAAAACGTACATCTATAATCTTTCAAAATGAATATTAATATTGAATCTGATGTTGGAATTGCGGTGCGAGTCGGCCAGTTATCCCAAACTTACCGAGTAAAAATACGGACAACTCGCCGAAACTCTTAAATTAAATTATGTAACTTATATAGGAAAGAAATGCGAAACTTGCCGAATAAAAAACTGGACAACTCTCCGAAAAAAATTAAAGATGAAAAAAATCAAAAAATAATAAATAAATCTTTATTTATAATTCCATATAAACAGTTTTCCAAGCACTTTAAATTATTCTAAATTGTCATTCCAATGAAAAGTCGCCTCCAATAATTCGACATATTTTTATTCTATCTATTTTTTCTTCATCCTTTAATGGATCAACTGCTATGGAGATGTTTGGATGGGATACCACACAAGATAAATTAAAAAGTTTTTCCATCTTTCTGGAAAAAACAACTTTATTAGTTGTCCATGGAATATGGGCTAAACCCATCAACACAATTCCACTTTACAACTGAATACTCGGATGATGCATAATTTCCCTGATTATCATAGTGGCCTAAATAAGTTTGTTTAAAATATTTTATTAAGTTTTCAGGATTTATATCCTTCAAAATTATAAGATTCTCTTCAATTTCTGTAAATGCTTCGAAAATTCTCCAAATCGGTCAAAATGGCAAACAGAAAATGTTTTGTTTATCATATTGTTAAAATTTTTGTGTGACTTATTTTTTTATAATATCCTAATAAAATAAATAAATAATATTGATAAATTGATTGTGAATAATGGAACAAACAAAAATTATGACGGGTATATAAAAATTCATTATCAATTGCATTCTGAAGTCCTAATTCAAAACCTGTAATTATTATCTCGGATATTACTTTTAAATTAAATATGTATGAAAATATTTTCCTATTTGAGGAAGCAGATATATAAAAACCTGGAAATGTTTTGCCAAAGATAAGAAGATGTATTACAAGTAACTTATAATAATCCGAAGGCATTGTTTTAAAAATAGCGTCCATCACCCAAACGTTCAATTTCTCAATAATTCTTTTTTTAAATGTGAACTAAATATTGCAATTCTATCCCTTTCTTCAAACCCAGTCGAATATCAAAAAATAATTTCCTTAATGACTTCCTTAATATTTCAGGAATGTCATTAAATTTAACAATATTTATACTATTAGCCTTGTTTCTTTCTTGTGTAATATGTTTTTTCGATTTGTTTCTAACTTCGACTTGAAGTGGATCTAAGCTAAAAAGTATGTGAATTAGTATCAATTAGCAGTGTATCTAAGCAAAAAATCCTGACTCCTTTTGCTTTTAATCGACAAAAGGAAAAATTTGGCCAAATGGATGCCGTACAATTTGAACAATGTCCAAAAGGAACATAAACTCAATGCATGTCTTCCTTTTCTTTTTTTCTCACAACAAAACCGAACCATTTTATAATTTGCCTCACTGTCTCAACATAATATATTTTCGGATAATAATGATAATAAAGTACAATTTTTTGACAAGAACACTGTCTCGTGCACTTTATAAAAGCTATATTGCTTGAAATATAATTGACTACAAAATTTTATTAAAGATTTATCCAAAATATTCTTCAGAAGTATACACCATTAAGAGTTTTTATACCGTTAAAAATGATTTTTATAGAAAGAAAACTGTTAATTTTTGGTTATTAACAATTATTTAAAGCTTCTGTATTAAGAAATTTTGAATACCTAAGAATTTATGGTCGCAAATTTTTGTCATTTGGGTCTTCGTTTACCAGTTCTATTTAGGTAAATTTGAAATTTCTAGGTTCAATATCCAAGTAACTGTGCAACTACCACTATTTGATTTGTTAAAAAAGAATATGATAAAAAAGAGGATCAAAGAAAAAAGTAGATAAACGCCAGGTGGAGAAAATTAATCGTTCTAGTTGTATGGCTTGCACACGGAATATAACGAATTAGTGTGAATTTAGTGTATTTCAATTGCGTTACATTGTTATTTGAAAAATTTAGAATTCAATTATAAGAAAAAAACAGAAAATTATGCTACCTTTAAAATTTCAAAGCGTCAGTATCTTGTTTTAAGATCCTATTCCGTAAATTCGTCGACCAAAACATCAAATTAGTTGTGATAGAATAATAATTTGGAGTATGGTTCTTCTTTGTGGTGATATTTCGAATCCAAAAATACACGACAAACAAAATTCTGTAATATATAGTTAATATCCATTTTTGTTACACGTCTCATAAAATCAAAGCTTTTTGATGATTTCATATTCCAATGGTACAATAGCTAAATTCATGTTTGTTTTGATGATGAACTTTAAAAAAAAGAATACTTAAGTATTGAAACGGCTTGCTAGAAGTCCAGACTTAAATAACGCATTCAATGTGTCATCAATTTTCACAATTGCTGTTCTTTAAACCAAATTCAAACTTATATCGCCATAGATCAACCTATATATCGATCATAATTAGCAATTCAGCAGTCAGCGAAGTGTTCTCCTAGAAGTCATCAAATTTGAAGTCACCCATTGTAGATGTATAATGATAAGTGGCTTTCATTTGTCCAGAGGAACCGTCGCTATCATACTTTCTCCAGTGAAGGTGTTCATTTATCTCTATAGTCGTAGTCTCCGATGGTTGGTTAAGAATGAAATTTTTACAAATTGATGAAAGTAACAGAGGTTAACTCTGTACACCATGCGCAGATGTGTTCTATTACTACAAGTACCAATCCATTGAGAATATATTCTTTGCCATAGAAGGAAGATATTTTTCCCTATCATAAAAAAGCTTCATGATCTATTGGGAGCACGAATCTTTCTGCTGATTTATATTGCCTGTTGTGGAGTTACTGTCCAACCAACGTTTTATAGTATTGCAGTAAATCCAAAATTTTTCTTCACAAACTTTCCTTTCTCGAGCACACCAATGAGATGTCCTTCATCCAATGTAGACAGTTTGATTGACATGAAATGCAGAAAATATAACGTGTGTTAACTCTCACAATCATTCCATGTCATGCTTGTTTACAAGGAATTTGCATGAGTAATATGGCTCTCTAAGACCCATTAACATGTGAGGCAATCATACTATCTGCGAATTATTTCTTTGAATCCAAGTATTTTTTTGGTCACTAGTATTTTTTATTCTACATACGTGGTGCGCTCAATAAGTAGTGAGCCTAACATAGGAATAATATTCTGATTACAATGAATTTTGTTTCATAACAAGCAAGTTATTAGGTAATATTTGTGATATTTGTTTTAATCTATTAGTTGTGTTTAGGTTAGAGAGCGCATAAATTCGAAAATGTCATTGGAAAACGTCCAATATCGAAGCGTTATTCGTTTTTTGTTAATGAAAGGAAAAGCCGGGAAGAAATATTCGTGGAGCTTAGTTCTGTTTATGGCGGAGAGAGTCCATCCATATCTACTGTCAAACGATGGTTCAACCATTTTCGAGATAATTCTGTTTTTGATGATGAAAAGTCAGGTAGGCCACGTGAAATTGGCGAAGAAATAGCGAAAAAACTCAAGAAGATCGTGCAGTGTGAGCGACGAATCACCACCAGAGAACTGACAATGCGATTAAATGTCAGCACAGGTACCATACAATCACTGCGTGCGGAAACTTGAATTAGAAAATTGTGTTCACGCTTCGTGCCACGGTTTTTAACAGCAGACATGAAGGATCGACGATTGATGTGCTGCCAGGAAAACTTAAACCTATATGAACGTATTGGAGACCGCTTCTTACAGAATATTATGACAATGGATGAAACACCACTTGCCCTTTATGTCCCAGAATCAAGCCGTGAGTCTCAAGAGTGGAAGCTGCCACGGGGAAGGTTGTTCGAAGAAGATGCGATCATCAACGTCTCACAAAAAAGCTCTCATGCTCACCAATTTTTGGGATAAAAATGGAATGATCCTTGCTGATTTTGCGGAAGCTGGTGTTCGTATCAACAGTGAATACTACTCACGGCTCGTGCAAAAGGCCAGAAAGCTGAGAAGGAAGAGCACAGTTTGTGAGTTATATTATTTGCACGACAATGCACCCATTCACACAAGTGGGCTCTCAATGTCATCAATTGAGGGTTGTGGCCTCACCCTGCTCTCACACCCTCCATACAGCCCGCATCTGGCGCCATCCGTTTATCATCTCTTCAACCACCTCAAGCGAGCTCTCAGGAGTCAACATTTTGCTACGAAAGAAGACTTGAAGAATGCTGTCTCAAATTTCTTGGCTCAACAGCCACCGAAATTCTTCTAAAAAGCCTTTCTGGACCTTGTTGCGCGCTGGAAAAATGTGTTGGTGTGAATGGAGATTTTTTTGAGAAACCTTTTTATAACTTGCTTGTTATGAAAAATAAATTTCATTGGAATCGGATTATTATTTTTTATGTTAGGCTCACTACTTATTGAACGCACCACGTATGTGACTAAAATTATTTTTTATTCAAGGATCACCAGGGAAGTGTAATAAAGAAAATTCAAATTTTCTTCCCAAGAATACCTCCCAGTGTTTATTTTTCAAATGTCAATTAAGAGACTGATAAAATTTATTTTATAAAAATATTTTCACAAATATTCAATTAAATACTATTTGTTATTGTTTTCAGAATTGCATTTAGAAAATGCCGTCGATTGCTCGAAGCAACATCTCATCAACCGCAATGCCCGGAAAAGTTACGAGAGATAATTGACAAGATAATCGATATTGTTCTTAGATTGTGTCCATTCAATGTACCGGACGACATCAGAGAACAGTAGCGATTATTTGTGTTGTTAGATATTTACAATTACAAATTAACCACACGAAAATTGCGTCTGTAAATAATACACATTTTTCACATGAAAAAAAACATTTTTTCCTTGAGTTTGTGACACCGAAAAATGTTTCTAACAGATTTTCTTTCTCTCTTCTTTTTATCGAAACACGCATGCGGATACGATCACTGTTCAATCAAATTATTGATTGACATTTAGTTATTTTTATTATAATCAATCAATAAATAAGTCGATATTAGAGAGTAATAATCAATGTTTTCATTATTGTCAGTGATCAATGAATGTATGGAATCAATATGCATGCATCTAATCCATTGGTTCCCAAAGTTGTCTACGTGAGCGAAAAAAACACTTGGGAACATTAAAACCTTTTGTTGCGAATCATGTGAGTCAAATACAACAATTATCAACTCTTGACCAGTGGAGATATGTGAATACAAAAGCAATACAAAAAATTCACCTCAACAACCATCAATATTTACTTTAACAACCTTTAAAATTACCATATCAACTATCAACAATACCTTAACAGTCATACTATAAACTATCACATTTATCATATATCATCTTCAAATATACCTATCAACTATCAAATGTATGTCAACAACCATACTAATTGTCCCTAGATATTGATGGTTAGTGGTGTTCATAGAATGAAAAGCAAACTGATTCTTCAAAATACAAGAAACAGAA
This sequence comes from Girardia tigrina, assembly GCA_001938485.1. NCBI lineage: Eukaryota > Metazoa > Platyhelminthes > Tricladida > Dugesiidae > Girardia > Girardia tigrina. Next base: position 12,966 of record MQRK01247001.1, read on the forward strand.
CTTTGGAGGATATCAAAACGGTTGTTTGTTGTTTCATATTGAAGAATACCGGATAACAAATGCTTGTCTAGCTTCATTTGGTATTTCGCCTTGTTTCAACACTAGAAAATTAATAAAAAATAGCCAATTTTAGTGCAATGCACAGAGTAAACCTTTATGTTCTATTTAAACATTAAATATCATTCGTCAGTAAATTCAATATTTTCTTATTTGTCAAGTCTATAAATATTATTATATGACGAGTTGTCATGGTTTGATAAAAAATAAAGGGGACCAGAACACATTCTAGATCTTCGATTTGATGTAATACTTTTGTCCATAATTATATAATCCAGTATTATATAGTTTAATCCATTTTGATGGAATTATGTGCTGTCAAAAGTTTTAGGCAAAAAGCTGTAACGTGTTCTACTATTTAAGCTTTATTTCTGAGAATCATACGTATGAACGCTTTTTCATAACTGAAAAAATAAAATAAATGCATGTGAAGTTAAAATTTAACCACTTCAAATTTATTATTGACATAAAAGATGTGAGGAATATTTGGTGTTTTGATGTTTTTGTGTAGTGTTTGCATGTTAAAATGTTGTGTGGTGATTTGTGATTGTGCCTCTCCTTATCAGATGGATGATTAATATTTTAATTCTTATAATCTGAAACTAATATAAATTTAGATTTAATATTCAAATTTTTATTATTGTAACTTAAATAATTTTATTGATTTTATTTTTGTAAATTTGTAAATAATTAAAATCTAATTAATGTTTAAAAATTAGTATTTTTATCTTAGTCAATGAAATGTAAATTAAATAATTTTAATTCATAGGAATTAAAAATGTTAGGAAAATTTTTGAAAGAAGGTTATATTAAATATGTACAAATTAAAATTTTTATATAATTAAATATGTAACATTCGAAAAAATAAAATTACTAAAATTAAGAAGATCAATTAAATTGCTAATAAAATTTTTTTGAGAGTTTTAATATAATATAAAAAGTAAAAAAAGTGTATAATTTTTATTTGAAACGATTTTAAAAAAGTAATAAAATTAAATGAAACGATTAAATATTTTAAAGTGTTATTGTAATTAAAATTTGATTATAGAAGTAATAAAAAAAATCAAATATGAATATTTATATGTATTTTTATCTATATCGGTTTAAGATTTATAAAACAAATAGTTTCTCAAAAAAAAAATTTGTTTAAATATAAGATTTAAACTTTTTTTTGGTATAATGGGCCTCCCATCTCTTTCAATGGTATTGAGCCTAAGGCTCTTTAGAGGGTCCACCCAAACTAAAGTCCTTAAGGGCCCCCCGATAGGCCTCCTACGGGGTCAGTGTCCTTCTGCC
>MQRK01247002.1:8862-25514 GCA_001938485.1 Girardia tigrina
TTAATCAATTTTCGCTTTGAATGCAAATGTACGAAAGTTTTGACAAAGATTGTTTTGAGGACAATCAAAATTGTTGTTTAAATAAAAATATAAAAAATCAAATTGGTGTTCTTAATAAGACTATTTCAAAAATTCTTATTTCTTAACAGTTTAATTAGATCTTATTAATTTTAAAATTTCTTTTTCAAACTTTATATATTTAATTATAACTAAATTTTAATTTGGACATCTATTTTATTTAACCTTATTTCAAAAATTTTCCTAACATTTTTTTTAAATTTCTGACAGGCATAGGAAATAATAATATAAATTACAATCCCTCTTTTCCTGACTTTTGGAAAATGATAAATTTTATGGCCTTTCCTTCTTTGCTAAGCATAGTAAAAATTTTCAATTTGAAGAAAAATAATTTAAATTAAGTTTATTTTTAATATACTAATTAAATATAGTATATAGTAATATATAGTAATGCATTTTCAGCTTATAAATCAAAGTATAACTATATAATCAAAATTTTGTTTCTATTGAAAGAATTAATGATCTTGTAACCTCAAAAATTACGTATTTAAAAATGTTACTACTAATTTAACAGTTTAAGTACCTTTGTTGTTTCTAGATAAAATAAATGTTTTGAAATTGACATTTTAATATTTTTGATTTATATTTCTTGGTTTTATTAAGAATTTTTATGACAATAAAAACACATGTTGTAATTAATTATTTGGTAACAATTTCAAATTTATTTTTCCTTCTCAATTTTAAGTTTTTCAAATCAACTGAAATCTCGAAACATTAAAAATTTAAATAGTGAAAGATTTTATTATTTGTGTAATAATGAAAAAATAACAAAACGTATCATAAAATGAAGATTAATTTTTTTTCAACAAAATTATTTTAACGAATCGATAGGGAACCGAAGATTACACATTTGTTTAAATCAATCATTTATAAATTACAAACTTTGGCCGCATTTAAAATAAATTTTCATAGTAGTTTTTGTTAACCGAATTTCGTATTTGACGCCGAATAATTTGCTTTAGAACATCATAAGTAATAATGTCGAAATTAAATGAAAGGAAGAGAGCTGTTAGTAATCTTTGGGGTGAGTTCACTCATGAAATGTGCTTTAGAACGAGATAATAGGAGCGAAATACTCGATCAATCGACTAACACCGATATCGGGAGACTCTGCGAGCACTGGAGACGTGTTCACATCACCGGTTCATGTGTCTCAGAGTCTCGAAGACAGTCTCCAATGGTTCGGGAGACAAAAGCAAATCATACGATCGAAAGGAGCTCTGTTCGAAGATTCATTCTTTCCGGCGACCGACAGTTCTCTCGTCTACAGCAAACCGCTGAATAAAAGGATCATCTGGAAGAGACCAAAGGTTTGCATCGTATATATATATATATATTTACCATTTACTACAAATTCTAAAACACAAAACGAAATTAATTGAGATAAATAAATGAAATGTATCAAAATCTGCAAATCTGGAAATTCCTAGAGATCAGCAATATGATTATTAAATCACAAGAAATGGAAATATTTGTTTACATTTTGTTTTTAATAATTCAATTTTAACTGTTCTTATCAACTTAATTTTTAATTGTTATGGAATTGGAGATAGACATAACAAACAATCTGAGTTTCGATACCCTTGACAATTCAAATTTATACCAGACTAATTTGCAATTCACTTGGCATTTTCAAATTGTTGGTGAGGATACACTGAACTTGGGATGTGATCGAAACAATATTGAGAATACTTTTATAATCTTCTTAAATGCTGTAAATATTCATAATACGGTGTCTTAAAGATCTGTTTGCCTTCTTTATACCTTTCTAAATTAGTTTCTGTGAGCAATATTTGTCGAATTTAACAATTGCGTTGTGTCAACATTTTTGTATATACTTTGTTCATCAAGCGTTTCACCACACCTTCTCTATATTTTCACCAGAAAACCTTATTAAAACCATTTCTTGAAAGTCTTTTATGGGTTCTTCACTGTCACTATCAAGTGACTCACTGGTTGCTTCAAAGACGCAAATATTAAAAAATTATAAGAGGAACATGATTAACGATTTGATACAGAGACTATCGAGTTTAACATCAATTTTCGGGTCATTTGATAATGAAGTAAAGGAACTTTATAATAGGCCTTCAAAAAGAGATTTAATAAAAAGTACTTGAATAAAATCAAAAATGACACTGTTGTATCCATTTATTTAAAATCAAATAATAAGTTAAATAGATTTCTGATAAATGAAATTTAATATCAAATGATCATCAATCTAAAATTTCCGAGAGAGCTTTGAGACCATTGTTTTAGGGATCATCTTCAGTTAAAATAATTTATCAGAAAATTGAAATCTTTCTCATCCAACAGACGCAGATTGTTTCAGCAAGTCACCTATCATCAATTCCCAATAATATACTTTATTAATCTCAGAAAAAACTGGTCACAGAGCTTTTTCAATGCCAATCTTTCCAATAAAACAAAGATTCAGTCACCAAAACAAATTAACTTCAACAACTTTCCTTTCCATAGTTCCAATTCCCTTTCATTTGCTCCTCTGATTTATGAAGATGTCACTCAAATAATTATCGCAGTACTTGAGTGACGAACAAAAAATTATCTAATCCCATCAGAAAGTTATTTGCAAGGTGTTCCCATACAATTTGTTTCTTGTAGTAGGTTTATAATTTTATTCTCGCCCTCTCTACTTGATGTCAGTTAACTCTTATTTTAATTTATTCCATAAATTTTGCAAACTTAGTGACCGAAAGTATACGCTTTTAACTTTTTTGGTACATCAGTAATGCAGATAAACGGAGAATGAACTCAATAATAATTAGATTGACTCATCTGAAGAATGTTATTATCAAGAGGCGGCTCGTGTTTCGCCCCTTCCTGGTCAATAGCAATGTTCTAGAGATTACACCATAGTCATGGATTCTCTATGACAGGATCGAATATGATCAGTTGGATAAAAATAAAAAAAATATAACAGAATGGCCACAAATTGATATATAATGACTGCTCAGAGAAACCACCTCTTATAATAGCTTATTGGGGTACATTATGCAAGACAGTAATCATTACTAAATTAAAGACAAAATTAATTCGTTCCAATGCAATCAATACATATAAGGACAGTCTTGAAAGGATCTGTCACAGCTTGTGAGCTCCGAACTGAACAATTTCAAAGAATTCGCGGAACTTAATCGATACGTGAATAAAGATTAACAATCAACCGAGCTAATCAAAACGCTCAAATGCCACTTTTGATTGCATTCCAAGACAGCAGATATACATTAGTGAGAATGATATATATTTGTATTTTGGCCTATAACAGCCGAAACATGCCCTTGACTCCAAACAATTTTGTTAAGAACCATCACAAATAAAAATCTTCTAATACATATTAGTCTACACAAATTTAATCACACTATTTACGGGAAATTAAGTCACGACAAAAAAAGTGTTATATATAATTATAAACATCGGATGCGATTTAAATCTCATTGTGAGAGACAAATTAAAAGAAATTTTTCAATTAAACTACGAAGGACATATAATAAAATAAAAATATGATATTGACGATGGAAATCTTTTGAATCACACTACAGATGATCAATTTGAATGTATTCAAATTGTCTTGATTTGTTTCAATTCACGATGGAAGAAATATTTTTGATCAACTTGCTGCACTATATGCAACTGAAGATAATTAAAATAAAATTATCTCATAGATATTCTCCATGCCATTTGATGGAGCTTGTGACCTCCGAACTGAACAATTTCAAAGAATTCGCGGAACTTAATCGATACGTGAATAAAGATTAACAATCAACCGAGATGATCAAAACGCTCAAATGCCACTTATGTTCAAAATCATACAATACATGTGACATACAACCAAAAGCTAGGAAACAATGAGATCACATTAGAAACTTAGTTACCAAGAAAATAAAACTATGTATAAGAGAGGCAATCTACTATTCACAGAGTATACACATGTCATTGAGAAAGAAACGCTAACGAAAAAAGGTGAAACTCAATTAGAGTTCCGAATTGAAGATTTCTATACAAGAGAAACTCTTAGATGTCCGTTTCGCGGCTGTATATAAAAGTGTGGTCAGTCATTGATATAATAGCCATGGTTTGTCTAATCTAACAGGAATACTGAACTGAGTGGGGAAACGAAAGACTGAAATACTGTAGAAGGCCCATCGTTAGACTGATTTACTATGACGTTTAGGTAGAACTCATAAGGAGTTTTTTAATAGAGACGAGAGGCTCAATTAATTGGCAGTCATTATACGCAAGAATGGATGAATTAGGCTTTTCTTCCGTCCAGGAATAACATCTTTCAATGAAACAAATAACAATGAAACAAAGTACAAATTATGTAACTTGATGAACATAAATATTACTAATACACTCTTGATTTTCTGACTGAATGGTTGAATGATTTCTATGTGTTGTTGGATTTCGATGAACGAGAGAAGCATTCACAGTAACTGTGACCATACTTGTCGCAACAGACATCTGATGTAGGTTGCTTATTCAACAGCTCATCAAATAAAGTTTATAAATATTATCTATAGTAATAAAATGGATCCAGTTTAACCTAAAATCAGCTAATTTTATTTATGAATTGAAAGTTTTTCTCAAGAATAACATATTTTATTTATTTTATGATTTATATTCGTATTATTGCCACATTTATTTTAAAGAAATGTTTTAGATTTAAAAATCAGAAAGACAAATACAAGGCGGACAAAGATTTTATTTCTTTAACGATATACATACAATTTTAATCGAAATAATTTTCTAAAACAACATAATATTCAAATAAAAACTATTTGATCTTTTATCACCTACAGAATCATCAGTGATGCATTAATAAATAATAAAAACAGAACAGATCCTTTCAAAACCAACAAAATCTGTAAAAAAGTCAAGATTTCTTCATTTGTTCCAAGAAAAAAGAAACGATATTCAAATCCGAGAATGTTTTATCTTTATTAAATATGAAATCTAACAAATTAAATAAGACTGATTGTTATAGTCATTTTAAACAATGATAATTCTCATTTTATTTTATACTTAATATTTATGGATGCTGAATTCACAACAGAAAAAAATGACAAAACATTAGGTTTGGTGTCCGTTGCAATTATAAATATCAAGGGTGAAATTCAAATTTATTGACATTTAATTCAAATTGTTTTTGGTGGTCTTGTAAATAATAACCAGTTAATTAAATCTTAAACATACATTTTATTAGAAAACCACGTTTTTATTTGTATTTTAACAGGAATAATTTTCATACATCGACTCATTTATGATTTTAACTCAATTTTTCTAGCTCATTGTCGACTTTATTCCGCTTTTTTGTTTTTTTTTTCAATAATTTTTGATTAATTAATCTATTAATTGGTGCATGTTTTGATAAGTTATTAAAATGTAATCAAAATGAATAGGTTTGCAAAAAAATGTAGCTCTTTCTGATAATGAAAAATAGGAGAAATGATGTTTCAAATGATTTTTTTAGAAAAGACAAACTAAGCGAATGAATATAAAGCGTGATGAAAACGGTAATTCATTTAGTTCAACATCAAAATTCCGTACAAATATCTATAAAATTAAAACTAGTTTTTCTTAAAACTATGTTAAATTCTGATATTTTAAATGCCCCAGTATAACAAGTTATAAAGTTTTAACAGTTTTAAAAATACATAATAAAATATAATATATACTAAGTATAATTTGCCGTTAAATAATAATTGTTATTTTATATTACAGGAAATTTGTCCAAATCCATTGTTCATTGCGGATGGAGTTAGTCGTTTTGATGTCGTCCAAGGAGAGTTGGGTAATATTATTCCGAAATATTTAAGTAAGATCTCAAATCTAAATTTTACTTGAAGGAGATTGCTGGTTGCTGGCAGCTGTTTCGTCTTTATCCATGTATCCACAGTTATTTTATCAAGTTATACCAGAAAATCAAGACTTTAGTCGGGATTATGTTGGAGCTTTCATGTTTCGACTGTGGCAATTTGGAACATGGGTAGACGTTGTTGTGGATGATCGTTTACCAACTTCAAGAGATCGTTTAGTATATATGCATTCAAAAGATTTAAATGAATTCTGGTCCGCTCTTTTGGAAAAGGCTTACGCAAAGTAAATATTTGATTAAATCAAACAACTCACTGCACTTATGTTATGAACAAAGGAAATCTTTAACTTTTATGAAATATTGAAATATAGTATTAGTTGCATAATATAACATTAAAGACAAATTTTCTTTTTTTGAACTGATATTAATAGAAGTATTTACCTGCTTTGGCCTAATTACGATTTTCTGTTGAAATTCTTTCCCTAAATAATAAATTGATTTATTAGCAGTGTTGTGGACTAAGGAAAATAAAATAAAACAACAAAAAATAACAACTCAGGTGACGCCTCAAAAGTGAGTATTCCAGTTTGTGACCAATTTTTTCAATGAAAGTAAATTTAACTTTTTTTTAGCAATGGTGATTAGGGTGATGACTTTTTGACTTTTTTCTCACAAATTATTTCCTGTAGCACGAATGAATGAACATTTACCTATTAGTAACCAAAATTAATTTTATTCCATTCAGATATTGAAAAAGGTCACGCACAAACCACTTTGAAATGTTTTTTATGTAATTTTTTGTAATGATGTTATGTAATTGTGTTAATCGTTAATATATTATGGTGTATCGTTTTCAAAAAGGTGTGTTTCGGTAATGATAAAAAGTTGATGCAAGTCTAATATTGTTCATATATGACAAAAATTTTTGCTTAAACTGTGTTAATAGATTTCAATTTTTGCTGGCTTATACGTTCAGTGGCGTTGCATCCGATAAAATTGTTTTTTTGGTGAGTGTTTGCTTCTATAATGCCTATATAAGTGCTCTAATTTGCATTCAGTCAATGTATTAATATACGCTTATCATCAATATCGTCACTTAAATAGTGCCTAGATTCCTAGACTGAGAACAACGCATGCATGTTTTACATGCTATACACGTGTGTTTTTAACTATTTTAAATTTTCAGTTAAATATCAGTTATAAATTATAGTTATAGATTTCTATAATTGACAATTTAAAATACCCAATATGTTGCCATGTAATCATTTAGTATGAAATGCTTTTTCCTATATTTATGAATTATATACTGCATTTTTAAATTTGACGTGATTAAATTTGTAGTGTTTGATATGGATTTTGTTTTATAATTACAGTTATGACAACAACTCGTACAAAACACAAGAAAGCCATTTATGGATTTCCAGCGACTTGCCCCCTACTATATTGCCGACAAATGGGGATGCGATGTGATTTTATTTTCATCTACAAGAGAGTGAAACAAGCAATACAAAATGCAAGAAAATTCTTTCCTGTGTTACAACAGCGATAATGGAAATATTGCAGAAATCTGGTATCCCAGTTCTTTCACAAAGAAGAATCGAAAACAGGCTAGAAAAATTGCTGAACGATTACAAAAATACTCTGAAGAAAAAGGTAGAATACAGTGAATTGGCCATGGAGAAAGAAGTTAAACATGGTCACAAGTTGTTTGATATTGCAGCTTGTCAGTGTGTTGACTTTCTAACCTGTAATTGCTCAAAAAAATTTAAAGTTCCATCATTAGAACAGAAATTCTTGGTGGATCAAAGAACAACGAGGTAAATGCGAATTGGTGGAATTGATAAAGAAGCAACATCAACGTTACGAATGAAAAATGAAAGACAAGTGAAGCTAAAACGATACTATGAAAGAACCAAAGTCGAAAATTATTGTACAGTGGATAGAGTAGAGGACAGTGATGATGAAAGTGAATTAAAAGAAGACTGCTGTTCTCTAGAAGAAAGCTTTATCCCTAAAGGTGAATGAACATCAGAGAGAAATTTTATAGAACTATCCACAGTTGCTAGGGAATGTGAAAGATATGGGGTTTCCAATGCTGCTGGTGCTGCAATTGCTACGACCACGATAATTGATTATTGTGTAATCGATGAGGAGAATGGCTCTTTAATTATTGACTGTACTAAATTGTATCGTCAGAGAGAAAAGATACGAGCAAATTTGTCTAAAGAAGCAAAAATGGCTTTATCCGTAAACTCCCGACAATCATTATTTTTTGACGGGAGAAAAGATATGAAGCTGTGCGAAATCTCGACGGACTCCAGAGGTAAAATTGTGAAAGAAAACTTCGTGCTTGTTGAAGAACCAAATTCGAAATTTCTTGATCATGTAGCACCTAAAAGTGGCTCAGCAAAGGACAATTGTGTAGTCATATGGGATTATTTCAATGAAAATAATATCAGCATGGAAAATCTCAGGACAATCGGTGCAGATGGTAACGTTAACACAGATTATTAATCAGATTATTAGAATTGCATCTGAGGAGACCGTTACAGAGGTTGATATGTCTTTTCCATTTTAATGAGCTACCTCTGAGACATCTTCTATTACAGCTTGATGGATGTGCTACTAGTCCAAACGCTTTCACCAGGGAAATAGGAAAGAAACTGCTTCATTGTCATGATATGAATATTGTTAATTTCGAGGTAAGGGAAATTTGCCTGCCATGTCAAATTCAACCTGATGTTCGGAAAGAATTGAGTAAAGATCAGGAGTACCTTTAAGAAATAAACGAGGCAATAAAGTGTGGCTCTGTTTCCTCCACTCTTGAAAAGAGAGAGCCAGGTAAATTGGTACATTCACGATGGCTCACTGCCGCAAACAGAATTCTGCGACTTTATGTCTCAACTGCGTCACCATCAGAGGAGCTTCTTGTATTAACAGATTATATTCTTCTTGTTTATGTGCCGATGAGACTTTGTATAAAATTGAATCCACAGTGCTATCAAGGAGCAAGGCACGTATGTAGCCAAATTAAATTCTTTCGTTTTCTTCCTGATGGTAGTAGTCATGTTGTGAAAGCATGCGAACAAAGAAATGCTTATTTTTTAACCCAGAAAATATCATTTTGACCACGCTAGTTGACGAAGAAAAGGAAGTAAGACAAGTGGCACTAAGAAGAATCAAAGAAGAAAGACAAGGTATGAACACTTGTCATGTTGTAAGAAGATTTCGCATTCCCTCAATGAATTTTCAAGCTGAGAGCTACTGTAATCTAGTGAATTGGGATGATTTTGAACGAGGAGAGCCTCCATTGCTAGACAATATTAGTGATGAAGATATTGATGCATCCGTAAAAAAAATCTCAGAAGTTTGAGTTTCCGAAAATTCCGTGTCACTTTCAAAATATTGAACGCCATGTTAAACTGGTAAGGGAAACCTCCAGTGCTGTACACGATCCCATGCAAAGAAATGGCTATATTCGAGCTAGACTTCTTTCTAGAAAAGCTGTTCCTATTTATTCCTCTAAGCAGAATTGGAACTTTGATTAACATATCTCAATCTGTACTGTAATTATTCACAGTTTCTACTTGTTTTGTTTTTATCCCCTTTAACCTGCAAAATATATAGAGAATATTTGATATTATAGAGTCCAAATCTTTGATTCATTGGAGGGGGTAATAATAAAAAATATTTTACTTATTTTTTTATTGAATACATTCAAAACATGTCGGGTCAACTTTTTTATGACTACCGAAAATGGAAATTACAGATTTTTTCAATCATGATACACCCTAATATATTAGGTTGAGGAATAAGTTCCCGACGTTTTTTGAATTTGTAATCAATTTAATATTTAAATTAAAGTTTTTGATGTAATGTTATATGTTATTTGAAAGCTATTGTTTTGCTCTAAAAAATGGTGTATTTTTTTATTCAGATTAATTTTTGTCGATTTTTAGACCATCGAAATGGAGTGTCAAGTCGACAAAAATGAGCATTTCTGAGACCATCTATTGTTTGCGTATAATCGAGGCGCCAAAGCCGCAGACGCTGCCCGAGAGCTTTGTGCTGTATACGAAGAAGGTTCTATAGCTGATAGAACCGCTCGTGATTGATTCGCAAAATTTAAAATTAGCAATTTTGACCTCAAGGATGCACCTCATTCAGAACGACCAAATGAATTCGATGAAGAGCGTTTGAACAAACTAATACTTTCACTATATATGACAGTTTCTAATAAATCATATATATTAACGCTCCTGTAACTGTTTAATCTCAAAACTTTAACTGGAAAATTCACTTGATCAACACTTTTTTTAATTGCACAATCATAAGTTATTACAGATTTACAAGAATATTCACAGTCAAGCTGCCATATAGTTAGTGTAATTGTCTCTTTTTGTGTGATGATCGTGCGTTTGGCTTATGTATTAGTTCTATATCTTTTCTTTTACTTTGTCTTCATTTTAACTTGTGTGATTCTCTAAATTGGATTTGTATGTGTAATTTATCTAATTATGGGTAATGAATTTTTTGGGGGGTTTTCTTTGGTCTCGCGATTTATCTCTGAATCATGATATGTATATAAAATAATATTTCTGTATTTTTTATTTTTTTGTGTTGTCCAAAGATTAGATTATTGATTGAAAGAGAGGAGGCCGTAGAATATAAATAATAGAAAGAACGTGGTATTCTAATAATATGTATTCTAATAATAATATATATTCTAATAATATTCTAATAATATTGCCCCTCCCCCATTTCAATATTTTCCCTTAATTAATTTGCCATGAATATTAATTAGAGCTATACCGAGTATAGGCTCGACTACTCGGTCTCGGCTGATATTGCATACTTAGCAATTATCGGCAACTCGGCACAATATTCCCTCGATGCAGAGTACATAAAGAAATCAAAATATTTTTATAATATAAAAATTATTAATTGAAAAAAACTCAAACCATGCTATCAAAATATTCATATTATCGCTCAGGTGTTTATTTACCCTGCGTTCCCGTTACTTACAGCGATTGTAAAAATTTACAACAAAGATTATACAGCAAGTCGTTCTAGCATGCATCGCTTTATGTTTTAATATTTGTTTAACTTTTTACACTCGCTGCATAAACGGTAACAGTTCTGAATTATAAATGTTTAATGGTTATAGTTTTATTGTTGGCAGTTTAAATTCCAATTCAAACTTGTTTTTCTTTATATCATTAGTCACTAGTCAATATGCAATATCAATGAGTTCTGGAATAATTACATATTTTCGCTTTTTGATGAAGCATAATAATCGGTGAAGCATAATAACAAAACGGTTCATTAAAATTAAACAATATACAGTGATATGTCCAAGACTCTGAATGGATTAACTCAATTGGGACACAATACTTAATATATAAATTATTCAGTATTAGAAACTTTTGGAAATTTAAATTATTCAAAAACTCGACACCAATTAAAATAATCGGCATCGGCACTCGGTTCGGTAGGAAATTACTTCAAATGCTTGGTTCTCGGTACTCGGATAAAAAGCCTACCCAGTACAGCTCTAATATTAATTAGATTGCTATAGGTAATTCTAATTAAAAATATTCAAATTTAAAAAATCCAATTAATGACAAAATTATTAATTCAAATCATTTTGTCATAATTGCTGCAGCATTCATTATTCCTTGAAACAATTAGTCTATTTGATTTCGAAACGTTTTCTCCGACCAAATCCGGTTTTCATTTTTAATCCCAATTTGAATCCTATTTACCGAAATACATTTACTAACTCAAATACAATTTCATATTCACCATTATTAAACTGTGATTAATTACCTACTTTATACCTGATTATCAAAGTATCTTTGAACATTAGGCGATTTCCCTGAGTGATTGTCATCCATAAAAAAACAAATTAAAAAAGCTTATAGTAATCTATGAGGTTATATTTATTAATGTGGTTTTTTTATTAGTTTGATTATTATCTTTTTTTATACATTGTTAAAGATTCTGTTGAACTGGGTCAAATATATTCATTTAACGTTTTGCGTGATTTGATTTTTGTGACTTACAATTAATAATAAAAATCAGTTTAGAAGGTAACTTTACTCTGATAAATTGACTTTTACAATTTTCTCAATATTAGCAATAATACTAAAATAACATGATGGCTTATGCCCTAAATCCTTTTACAAAGATGTGTTTGGATTTAATAATTTTAAATCGATTGATTTTAAAATTGATCTAAGTCACAACTAAAGACATACGATCATATCTGAATGATTTAGGTCAATATACTCAACGGATTATGTCAAGCTTCCTCGAAATGAAAGGAAAGCATACAAATCATACTTATTTATTAATTAATTACACCTATTACGGAAATGGAAATGTTGCATAAACTTATATTTTAAGTGGTATATTAAGAAAATTTAAACAAGTCTCATTTGAATTATTATTGCAATTACATTTAGAGTCATTACAACTCTCAGAAGGTCTTTCATCGTTTGCCATCCTTCTAATTGGTTTTCTTATTTCTGTTTTTAATCATGATTATTCGAACAATTTTTCTAAGTTATTTTTTAAAATATTTAACCTCTAAAAATATTAATTAAAAAATAATAATTTTTACCATTTCTCAATAAATCCCAAAATAATAAAAAATATCATCAAATTATTAAAAATGCATTTAATTTAAATTTTACTAAAAATTATTAAACATAACTTTAACTGTGAAATTAAAAATATGAATTTATCAAATGATTATTTTAATTATGTTCGAATAGTCAATCCTTTAAATTTAATAAAAAAAATACGAATTTCCATCTGGGTGGGAGAATCACCATTCTAAATTCAACATACTTAAATCAACAAACATCCTCAATACATTTACCCATTCAAACAATTTAAAATATTCCTCACGTGGTACTTGTATGTTCTTTGATTTACATAAATCTGAAGAAAAGCTCAAATTGTTAAGCTCTAAAACTTTTGCAGAAATATAAAAATAATAATTTTTGAAAGAGCATAAACCAAAAATTAATCAGGAAGAAAATATTGATGTGAATCAAGATCAGACACAATTAAATTTGATTTTATTTCCATACCAATCTCTGTTTTTTCAAAATTAGGTGAGACCATTATGAACCTGTAGGAAAACAACATAATTAAGAATACAATTCATCTTGCAATTTTTTATCCTCTGTGTATGGACGAAAGAAAAGAATGGCGTAAAATTTTACATGAAACTCAGATAATTAAACCTGTTTTCAGAGTATTTTCTAAACCAAATATGATAGAAATGATGGCTGTATTGTACGGAGAAAGTACTTCGAATCAATTGGTCGTGGTGATGTATATTACCAAGTGATTCTAGAAGAGAACTCAATACTAAACATTGACATTTACAATTCTTTTCCTATAGAATCCGTTTTGCATTGCAACAGCATCTAGATCATTTCAGGAGCTCATGATAAAGTTACACTTCATACGGTAGTGTTCTTGTACAATATTCTAATTTTTACAATGAAATAAGTACAACTTCATAAAAGTTTAGATAAGGTTTTAGATAAAATTTGAAAAATAAGGGTAAAATTTTTGGTCATTTAGTCACCGATAAAATAATTTAGACTACTATTTTTAATTGTTAACGGATCGCAGAAGCAGCTGAAGAAGTAAAAACAATGATATCAAGTGATACTTTAATGTCTTCCAATTTCTGGAATGGAAATAATTAAAGAAGATTCAGATTACCATAACTATAAATTTATGAAAGTAAAATTTTTTCGGAGGTAGATCATCTCAGTCGTGTAAATTGTTGAGAAAATAGAATCTTTAGATTCAGTCGATCATCCAAGCGCTATCTTTCAACAAGAATTCTTGAAATTTCCAGAGGACTTCTTACAATCGATCATTGATCGAACATTACGACGAATGCATCTTTACATTCAGTCCCATGGTCGAAAAGTATATCCCTTTGATATTTTATTTCATTTTGTATTGATTCAACTACTTTCATCATAATCCTTTTTTGATTCTTTTTTCTTGAATATACAAAATATTGTTAAGATATACCGTTGTAACTAATTAACCATACATGAGTTTAAAATCATATGGTATATTATTATTTTAATAATAATAATGTTTACTATAAGCGAAGATTGAAATTGGTCATATATCCTTGATTAAACTCTTAATGTAGTTTCAAGTCTTCTCAAAAAATAATTACTTTATTGACATTTAATTAACACATTTGATTCTGAATTTTCCTCCTCAAGTTCTCTCGAATACTCCAGATGGTTATCGTTGAGATTTAATACCAATACTTTAATGTTCTGTTAATATCAATTACAATAACAATATTATCATCATTTTAATGTTTAAAAATGTTTTTCGAACTTTTTAAATGAAATATTTTAAAGGTTATCTAAATCCTATGAAGCTCTTAAAGGAGGAAGTAGTTCAGAAGCCATGGAAGATTTTACTGGGGGCATTACTGAATTAATTGATCTCGGTCCTAAAGCGCCACCTAATCTGTGGGATATCATGGTTAAAGGATCAAGTCGAGCATCTTTAATGGGTTGTTCAATCGAGGCTGAACCGGGACAGGTAGAAGCAAAAGCTGAACAAGGATTAATAAAAGGTCATGCATATTCAATAACTGATATCAAAACGGTAATTTAACCACAATATTGTCATTGTATAATTCTTTTAATCTGTAGGTTACTTCAAGCAGAGGTGAAGTTAAACTTATACGAGTGAGAAATCCTTGGGGGAATGAATGCGAATGGACCGGAGCATGGTCAGACCAGTCTCAGGAATGGCAAAATGTATCTGAATCTGAAAGACAGCATCTTGCATTTTCTAGAAAAGATGATGGAGAATTTTGGATGTCTTTAAATGATTTCATTCGATATTTTTCAAAGCTGGAAATCTGTCATCTTTCTCCTGAATCGGAAATAGAAAATAAATATGGAAAAAAGAAAACAAAATGGGAGATGTGTATTGAAAATGGGGAATGGCAAAAGCATGTTTCGGCAGGAGGTTGCCGAAATTTCCTTGGTGCAAAAAAATGAATTTCATAAATTTTATTAACAGTTTAACGTTTAGAAACTTTCCATATGAACCCTCAATTTCGATTTACTGTGGTCGATCCAGATGAAGATGATGATGAAGATTGTGGAACTGTGATAATTAGTCTGATGCAGAAAGAGATGAGAGGTCGATGGAAAAATGCTGGCAATATGTCAACTCCGGGTGTGGCTAACCAGACAGGGGTAGATACTAATATGCTTTATGATATAATACCTTTTATTTTGTTTTTCGGTTGAATAATTATTTTGTTTCATTTATTTTTCTCAGTGTATTTATTTGAATATTGAGCTGTTATATAAGATTAACCTAAAACAAAATCCATATATTTATATTTAGATATACTTATATTATCTTTTTTTTCATTTTTGGTCATTATCGTAGAATAATCTGCCTTGACTATCACGGTGAATTTGAATTCGCTCATTTGATCATTTTGTAGCCAAATATGAGCAACCTCGACGGTTGGAAACATCTATCAAAATCAAGAGGAGTATCAGAATTGAATGTTGCGCTACGATCATAAGAAAGAAGAGATAGGAAAGACTATGATCAATTAGTCAACATCGCATCTGCTATGAATAAATATTCACAAAATAGAAAACTTGTAGTCGTCTATGTGATAAATTTAAAAGTACAAAGTAAGTTTATCAAAAAAGGTTATTCAGCCAAATAAAGACATCAATAATTATACCAGTTTTACTTTTTATTATTACTTAAGAATCATAAATTGTAAAGCAATAAATAATAAAAATAATTAAACAAATTTTTAAGTTTTGAATCATTATTGTTTATTCATGGTAGCAAATAATCGAGAGATAATGATAATCAGAAATAATCCTCAACGAACTCTATCGAACAAATTATTGATAATTCAGAAAATTTTACCATCCCTAAAAGTTCTGACGGATTCTGCCTTTCCATAAAGTTATAGTGAGAGTCATTTTGGTCAAATTCGCCATCTATTCCATCTATTTCATCCAAAACCATAACATGGTATATGATTGTTTTGGTCACTACCCGTTATGTCATAATCTCGTTATGCCATATTCGGATTATGTCATAATGGGAATTTATTTTAATATATAAATCCTTTTTATATCTTGTTTCCGAAAAATATTTTTTGTCAGAAAAATTTAGAGGTTATATTTTTATTTTTGTTATCGTTCTTATCTTTTTTATATATATCTAGATACCCATATTTACAATGGAAAAAGAGGAGAACGATATACAATGGATAAGATCCAAAAAGGAAACAAATACCTGTTATTAACAACTAGAAATTTAGAATAAAGTATAATAAAAATATTCGTAGCTATTGGGAGTGTATTTCTATTGAGTGCCGTGTTCGAGCTGTTACGATTGCAGAAGGACTCATCAAACTAACAGGTGATCACGGGCACCCTTTATGAAAATGGCTTAACCAACCAGATAAAAGCAAAGATTAATGAAAGTTTTTGGCAAGATCCTTTCAAATCGGCTGGCCAGTTATACCAAGCCACACAACAATCTGTCCTCCAAAATGCCACAAGAAGTGACATTTTGTTTGAAGAGGTTCAAAATTTTAAAGGAATGAAACATTTTATTTATAACCAAAAACACCTATATTATCCTATTACTTCAATCTTTGATGGCGGCACAGAGCTTGATTCAAGAT
>MQRK01247003.1:7962-20933 GCA_001938485.1 Girardia tigrina
CAAAGCTATCAGTATCCATATACATCAACTGCAAATCCTGGTTGAATTTTGGGACCATGATGTCGTAGTGAAAGTCGTACATCAAAGTCTTGGACAAATCCAGGATTGACATTCCCACAATTCACGGATTGATATAGGCCGTATCCGTACTCGTAAAAATAGTCTGGAACTGAGAAAAATTTGAGGATTGATATAGGCTGTTTCCGTATTCGTGAAATCGTCTGCTGAACTAACCAAATCAGCAGACGACGGTTTCGAGACGGACGTTTCATTTAATTGGCAGCGTTTACCATTTTTGGAAGGAATCAACAATTGCGAATTCGTAGTTTATGAATTATTAATGATCGATGTTATTGATCATTTTTGAATTTGTTTTAAAACTTAATTACTGCTAATAGCAATTCATTAATTTATAATGTTGGGGTTCCTTTTGGTAAACTTTAAATTTTTGATTTTTTTTAAATTTTTGATATTTTTAAAAACCATATTTATATTTTAAATAAAGTTTACAAAATTATGACTTCCAATTTTAATCACGAACCTAATATTTCGACCATAGCCAGCAACTCAGATCAGTTGATTGCGAGACTTCTACCGGAAAAATACCGGAAAGAAGACAATATTGAAACATTTATAGCAGCATACTCAAGGTATTTTAAGGTGGCTAAAACACCAGAAAACATACAAGAGATTTTGATAATTGGATTGCTTTTTCATGAAATTGTACCTGTCTACGAGAATGTATCGGTCGAGACAAAAGTATATGAAGCTCGGTTACGAGAAGCTTTTCAAAAGAAAAGCTCTCTGATGGAGGATCTGATGGAGGCTGTAAATTTCGAAAGAACGAATGAATCAGCGGAAGAATACTTTGCAAAAGCAAAGAAACTTGCATCAAAATTAGCAAAACATAATTGGTCGGAAGAAGAAATTGAAAATAATCTACTAATTCATGGGTCGAAGTACAGTAATGTGAAGAAAGAGATCATGTTTAGGGAGCTAAAAGAAATAAAAGAAGTACAAAATGTCATGAAAAGAGTGGATGAAGTCCGGGAAATGGAAAGACCAGTACATGCGATGAGAGCGTCATACAAGGACGTGGTAAAAAGAGGATCAGCGACAGGACGCATAACAAAGAAAGGAGACACTTTTGTTAGACGACATCCAGAAGAAAACAATATATCATGCTGGAACTGCAAAGAAACAGGGCATAGAAGGAGCAAATTTAAAAGAGAAAGGAAAATCACATGTCATGCATGTGGCGAGGAAGGTAATGTGCGACGGAAATGCAGGAAGGTAAGATGTGGAAGATGTAATAATCCAGGACATAGAGCTGAGGAATGTTACACGAATTTGAATAAACGATATCAAGGAAGAACTGATTATCAAAGGAGAACCCAAGGAGATAGCCGACAATTCTCAGATGCACAAACGAAAAGCTCAGGAAACCGGAACTCAGACGACTACAGTAGAGGGTTCGAAAGAGGAAGACAGACAGATCGCGATGATGGAGAAGGAAGAATACAGAGGAGAGCGAGAACATATAGAAAAAAACGAATCGTGCTGAGACGACGAGAACCGATCTTGGTACTGGAGTAAGTTTTCATGGACCTGAACCAGATCATATAAATTATATAAATAAAATAAATAATAAAGTTAATATCAATAATGTAAATGCTAAAATTAAGAAAAATAATCAAAAAGAACAAAGTAAACCAAAACCCCATCAGGAACCAGAAAGTAAATGAAAAAGTCGTGAAATTTATAAAAAAGAATCATTTGGTGATAGAGAATTGCTAATAATTAATAATTGTGAAAATGTTCCAATTACATACGATAAATTACAGGGTGTACCGAGTGTAAAAGTTAGAATAAAAACATAGAAATCGAATGTTTACTGGATACGGGTGCAGCGTTGAACTTTATGACGGAAGGATTATTAAAAAACTTAAATAACATAAGAATGGAACAGACAAATTAGAGATTGGCCGCAGCAAATGGACTACAAATGGATGTCAGAGGAGAAATAGAAAAGATAGTAAAGATTGGAAATAAAGCCAAAAAAATAAGATTTGTAATAGTGAAAATTTTGAGACGAGATATGATCGGAGGAATACCATTGATGAAAGAGTTCGGAATAGAATTGCAATGGAAAGAGCGGAATTATCAGGAACAGAAAGAACTAATATATGTGAAATCGAAGCTAAATTTGGAAAAGAAATCACCAACAAGAATTGAGTTCAAGAGGCATTAAAAGTGATAGATACGAAGAACGATAAAAATTTAGAGAAAATAGTTCACGAATATGGAGGAGTATTCATGGAAAACGATTGGGATATATGTCATACAAACTTGCTACAACACCGAATAGAGACAACAGTGCACTAATAAACATAAAACCGAGAAGACAGCCGGTACATCTGGAAGACAAACTAGAAAAAGCTATAAAAAATTTGGAGAAAAACGGAATAATAAAACCATGAAATTCTAAATGGAATACACCAATAGTATGCGTCCGGAAAAAGGACAAGGATGAAATCAGATTGTGTCATGATTTTAGACAGTTAAATCAAATCACTAAGCGCCAAGCTTTCTCCATATCGAATATAGCTGAAATGATGGATAGATTACACGGTACCAAATATTTTAGCACAATATACTTAGGCAATGCATACTATTAAGCAGAATTGGACAAAGAATCACAGGACAACACGGCATTCTCCACCAAGATAGGACAGTTTTGTTTTAAACGGATTCCCTTTGGCATAGCCGCAGCCCCAGGAACATTCCAAGAACTAATGACAAAAGTGTTAAAACCAATAAAGAAAGGGGCATTAGTTTTTTTGGATAACATACTAATAGCGACAAGTACAAAGGAAGAACATTACAAGGTGATAAGAGAAGTATTTGAGAGGATCCAACAATTAGGACTAAGAATAAAACCAGCGAAATGTAAGATTTTACGAGCGGAAGTAAAATTTCTGGGACATATAATAAATGACCAAGAGATACAAACAGATCCAGAAAAGATTGCAGCGATAGAAAATTTCCAAAGGCTGGAATGTATTAAGAATTTGAGAAGTTTTTTGGGAATTTGCAACTATTATAGAAGGTTTATTAAAGGATATGCAAAGAAAACCAAAGTGTTAGAGTGAATGTGTGGTTTGAATAAAGAAAAGTTAATCTGGACGGATGCATGCGAAATAGTGTTTAAGGACATGAAGGAAGCATTGATAACGGCACCAATACTGAGCTTCCCAGATTTCAAAAAACAATTTATTCTGGATACAGATACTAGCTTTGATAGTATTGGGGTGGTACTGTCACAGATAAGTGATTCGGGGAAAGAGCAAGTAATAGCATATAGATCTCATTCAATGTCAGCACATGAAAAAGATTATTGTATAACTAGAAAAGAACTTTTGGCAATTTTTTATTTTTGCCTGCATTTCAACTATTATCTGTTCGGGAAGAGATTTAAATTTAGAACGGATCATAAAGCTATAACGTTCATGTTTCATACAAAGAAACCCTTAACGGCTCAATTCCAAACGTGCATGAATTACTTAAGTAGTTTGGATATCGAAGTAGAATATAGAAAGGGAGTACTGCACGGCAACACTGATATGTTATCAAGACAGAATTGTGACACATGTACACAATGCCAAGTGGAACACGAAGAAGCGAAGAAAGAAAAAAATACGAGATTATTAGCAGTGACTACGAGGAGTCAAGCCAGAGCGGGTATGAAATAATGGATACAGAAAAAAAGAAGCAATCTTATCACACAAACACATAGATTATTGTGCCATGCGGGAGCCGAAAAAGTATACTAATATCTGAAGGACAAGTTTGACATGGAAGAAGAAAAGAAAATAGTAAAAGTGGTGGTAGGACCATGCATGGAGACAAACAAAGACGATGACCACAAAGACAAAGGAAGAAAACATAAAAATAACAACATCAGAAATATTTGAGAAAGTTTATATAGACATCTGCGGACCATGGAATGAGACAGTAAGAAAAGAAAGGTATATCTCAGAATAATTGACCATTTCAGTAAATACGTGAGCTTGACAGTTATTAAAAGACAAGATGAAGAGACAATAGTACAAATAATATTACAGAAATGGGTATTAAAATTTGGAGCACCAAAAGAGATCCACGTAGACTGTGGGAAATGTTTCGAAGTGAAAAAAGTAAAAGAAATAAAGGAAGTAAAAGGTATCGAATTGATTTTCTCCAGCCCATATCACCATTACACAAATGGTATAATTGAAAGGCAGTTTCGGACAATACGAGAATTCATACATGCAATTTTGAAAGAAAGAAATGCTACAAGTTGGGCAGACATATTACCGGAAGTGGAATTTTCTATAAATGCAACGAAACAAAAAACGATAGGGTCCAGCAGAAAGTTATATGATAACAGCAAAATAAAACGGGAGGATACTAGAATAAGACTAAAAGAAAAAAACAAGCCTGAGGAAAATGTAACGCGAAGAATTTATAAGGTTGGCGAAAAGGTCTGGATTCAAAAGGAAAATAGAACGAAAGGAGAAAATAGATTTGAGGGCCCTTTTGAAATTATAGAAAAACTACACGAAAGAAGTTACAAGTTGAAAGACAAAAAATGGTAGACAACTAATTCGAAATGTAGAAAAATTCAAAAATTTTGAAAACGAGGGAGATGTTAGGGGTTCTCTTTCGTGAACTGTAAATTTTTGATATTTTTAAATTAAAAAAATCGTATTTATATTTGAGATAAATTAAAAATAATGTTTTAGTAATTAAAACGATTTTTTATAAAATGAAATATTAAAGAAGTTTTCTGTATATAAAATTAATTTTTAAAATATTGTATTTTCTATAAAATATGAATATTTCAATAGATTGAATTATTAAAGAGTTTACTATATGTAAAAATTAGCTTTTAAAGATAATTTAATTTCCGTAAAAAATGAATATATTTTTAATAGTTTGAATGATTAAAGAAGTTTTTTTAAGAAAATTAATTTATAATAAGTTACAAAAGTATGATGAAATAACAAAAAAATAGATTGGGATTTAATTTCCTTAAAAAATATTTAAAGCTATAATTTATTATTGTGAGATATAAATTAATAATTGTAAATATTAAATGTAAACTAACTTAATAATTATTTTATATAACATATGGTTCAAAACATTCAAATAATTAACTCTCCAATGTAAATAAATATGATTTATTAAAATGCCAATTGTTTAAATTATTTGATTAGCAAGTGTATATTTTGAATAATGAAATATATTTTTAGAATTCAATTTGGTGTTATTATTTTCCCTAATATGGCGACTTACGCAAATTTAATGAACCATATGGTTCGCAGAATTTTCAATGGAGAACAAGATTTTGCCGAATTCATTACAGATTGCAGAAGATTCTTCGAAATTGCAAAAATTGAAGGTGATATTCAAAGTATCATCGTCAAAGGATTCTTGGCCAAGGAACTTATGCCAATTTATGAAGCAGTAGACATGAAGATCACAAATTTTGAAGAAAGACTGAAAACGGCATTTCAGAAACCGTCTTCGTTTATTCAAGATTTCATGAATCTGTTCAATTATGAAAAAGGAAGAGATACGGCGCCGATATATTTTCAAAAAATTGAAAATATGGTCGATAAATTATTGATGCAGAGATGGAATAAAGAAGAATTAACATCGTATTTTTTGGTCCATTGTGTCAAAAATGGTGATACAAAAAGAGAATTAAAAATGCGAGATGCCACATCAACAGATGAAATAAAGAATATTATTAAGAAGATGGATTATGTTTTAGAAGAGACAGATATGGCTGCAGTTAACAGAAAATAGACATTTGCAGAAGTGATTCGAAAGAAAAAGAAATTTCTAAAGCAATCCAGTACAACAGACGGAAAAAAATCAAAGAAATTACAATTATTACCATTCGCATTTGAGATTCGGCAATGAAAGAAGAGACATCACATGTTATGGATACAATGCAAAAGGCCATATTCAAAGAAATTGTCCTCAACAGAAAAAGGTTTGTTGTTTTGCTTGTAGAGAAGAAGGACATATGAGGAGTGAATGTCCTAATGTCCCATGCTCTTTTTGCAAAAAGAAAGGACATTTAAGATTTCATTGTCTGAGAAGACGACGAGAGGAGATTAATTTTGGGCAATCGAGAAATAATCGGGTCGCAGTGATGTATTCGGAGTCGATTCAGTCAGATCTCGAAGAAGCTGATGATGAAATGACGAGAAGCTACCCAAAAGACAGGGCTCTAGCAACAGGAGAGGTGATTGGATCCATCCATTAGAGAAATGTAAGAATGTTTTTGAACCAAATGTTAATGTAAATAGTTTTTGTAAAAATAATTATATTGTTTTTATATGTAATAATTTTTGTAAAGATGATAATTCTTGTAAAAATAAATATCATTTTTTTAAGTTTAGTAATGATAATAAAATTTATTTACTAAATGAATTTAAAAGTATTAATAATGTCTCACATCCTGAATTTAAACATAAAATTGTATATAATGAAATGAACGGCCGACCCAGTTTAAAAATTAAATTAAATCAAATGTTTATGAATTGTTTACTCGATACAGGTACACGAATAGGTGTATTAGACAAAAGTATAATTGATAAAATTAGAAATATTAAAATAGATGTTTCAGATGATAAAATTATTTGTGCCAATGATAGCTCATTAAAAATTTACGGAAAAGTTACATTACTAGTGCAAATTGATAATCAAAAAGAAAATATTGTATTTTATGTAGCCGATAAATTATCACCTAAAATAATTGCAGGAATGAATTTATTAAATAAATTTAAAATTAAATTAAGGAAAGTCAACAATCATGAAATGCTAAAAACATATGATTTTGAAAATGTAGAGAGTAGTTATATATGTAATTTAGAAGTAAATTTTGATTTTAAAACATCTGCAAAGGATAGGCTTAATCATGCTATAAAAGTCTTTAATGCTAATAGGAATTCAGATTTATTTAAGGTCTTGGAAAAACACAAGGACGTCTTTATGGCTCATCAATGGGATAAAGGTTGTACCAATTTACTGGAACATAAAATATTAACTAAAGGGGCGCCAATTGCGATTAAACCAAGGTGACAACCAATCCATTTAATCGAAAAAAATGATAATGCGATTGTAAATCTTGAAAAACATGGAATAATCGAGAAATTCAATTCTCCGTGGAATACACCGATGGTTTGCGTTTGGAAGAAGGAAAAGAAAGATGTGTTTAGATTTTAGACAATTGAATCAAATTACAGAAAGGCCAACATTCCCTTTGCCAAATATTGAGGAAATGTTGGATGTACTAAATGGATCTCGATATTTTAGTACAATCGACTTAGGAAATGCTTATAATCAAGTTAAATTAGATATTGAATCTCAAGATAAGACGGCCTTCTCAACGAAACGTGGTCAGTATTGTTTCACTCGAATGCCTTTTGGAATATCAGCGGCCCCGACGACGTTCCAGAAACTAATGACAAACGTTTTAGACGATTTAAATTGGTGAGAAATTATTGTTTACATAGATGACATTTTAATATTTTCAAGAGATATGAATGAGCATTTATTACGCTTAGAGAAGGTTCTATCCAGAATTAAAGCCGCTGGTTTAAGAGTAAATCCAGAAAAGTGTCATCTACTGAAAGAGGAAACTAAATTTTTGGGCCATATCATTAATTCTAAAGATATTAAAACAGATCAAAGCAAAATTGAAGCAATTATTTCATTTGAGAGATCTAAATGTTTAAAAAATCTGAGAAGTTTCTTAGGATTGTGTAATTATTACCGGAAATTTATCAAAAATTACTCAAAATATTTTTGAAAATTAGAACAATTATACGGACGGAATAAGGATAAATTAATTTGGACAAGTGAATGCGATAAAGCTTTTAAAAGAATGAAAGAAGCTCTGGCTGATGCTTCTGTGTTGGCTTATCTAAATTTCAAAAAGGAATTTATTCTGGATACTGACGCAAGTTTCGATGCTATAGGTGCAGTGTTGTCACAAAAAGATGATAAAGGCAATGAAAGGGTCATTGCATACGGATACGGATCACATCCCATGAGTAAACACGAGTTAGGGTATTGCATTACTCGAAAGGAATTATTAGCAATTTATTACTTCACAAATCATTTTAAGCACTTTTTATACGGGAAAAAATTTACTTTAAGAACAGATCACAAAGCAATAACCTTTATGCTTACAACCAAAAAACCTATTACTCCCCAATTTCAGACTTGGATTAATTTTTTAAGTAGTTTGGACATTAATCTACAATGTAGAAAAGGGACCTCTCATGTTAATGTAGATTCATTGTCACGAAATAAATGCGACACTTGTATACAATGTAAAATGAACCACGAGAATGCGAAACATGGAAAATTAAAGACTAAAGTATTGTCACTTATACTTGGGAATAATGGGAAACAGTGGCAGCAAAATAATGGATAGATTAATGAAATATGTGATTGTATTGAAAATCAAAAGACAGATAAATTGCATTTAGAAAACGACATTGTTCTCACTAAAAAGGAAAAATATGGATTCCAAATGATACTCGGCGTGAATTTATTATTGACAAGCACAAAGTATTATGCCACGCTGGACATAAAAAGTTTCATGATTATATCAAAACTAATTTTGATATGAAACAAATATATATATCAAGGAAGTAATCCAATCATGTGAAACCTGTCAAAATCGCAAGACTATGACAACGAAATCAAAGGAACCAATTGTGAAAGAAAGTGCAAATTATCCATTTGAATCAATATTTATTGATTTTTGTGGCCCATTTAGACAAACATTTCAAGGAAAAAGATATATCCTAGCAATCATAGACCAATTTAGTCGCTATATATCATTAAATGCAGTTGCAAAACAGGATGAAAACACAACAATCGATATACTTCTGAGACAGTGAATTTTGAAGTTTGGAGTACTGCGTATAATTCACATGGATTGTAGCAAAACTTTTCAATCAAAATTGATGCTAGAGTTAGCTGAACATCATAAGATGCAACTAGAGTTTTCTAGTCTGTACCACCATAGTACAAATGGACTAGTTGAGAGGCAATTCAGGACTATAAGAGATTATATAAATGTCACAAGACAAGATAAAACCGGTAAAACGTGGGTTGACATCTTACCTGAAATGGAATTTACTCTTAATGCAACAACACAGAAATCAATTGGAATGAGCCCAGCAGAAGTAATATTCAGATTTCAAATTAATCGTAAATGGAATAATACTGGAAGAACAAATGAAAATAGAAATGAAGTTTTAAACATAATAACGAAGAATCAAAAGAAAGTTAAATATAATAATAATAAAACTTGTCACAGAATATTCAATGTTGGTGATGAAGTATTACTGAAAGTAGAAGGTCTAAATAATAAGGATGAGAATCGTTACGAAGGCCCATTTACAGTAATTAAAAAGAGACATAATTGGAGCTATGAAGTTATTGACAATACAGGTAAAACGTTGATCAAGAATGTAGAATGCCTAATGACTTTTAAGAGAGGGAGATGTGAGATATAAATTAATAATTGTAAATATTAAATGTAAACTAACTTAATAATTATTTTATATAACATATGTTTCAAAACATTCAAATAATTAACTCTCCAATGTAAATAAATATGATTTATTAAAATGACAATTGTTTAAATAATTGGATTAGCAAGTGTATATTTTGAATAATTAAATATATTTTTAGAATTCAATTTGGTGTTATTATTTTCCCTAATAATTATATTTAAAGTATAAAATTTAAATCAAATAAAATTATATATCAATATTTATATTTCAAATAGAAAATCTGGTTATGCTAAAAATGAAACATTGTTCCTCAAAAATTTGTTTAAAAAATCATTGTTTGGTAAAAATAAAGTTTTGCGTTAATGACAACGTCTTTTGATCAAGAGCGTAATAATTTCTTTTCCAATTCTTTCATTTTTAACAGCTCTACTAAAGTTATTTTAAGGGTAAGATATTAATAAAACAATTTTTTAATTTAAATTAGATCAAGTGTCGCCTTGCACCCCAATGAAAAGTGATATTTAATGTATTTTTATGCGTAAAATTGCACTTACAAATACAAATATAAAAGGGAGAAAATTGTTTCCATTTAGAAATTCATTTTTAAAGGGTATTACTATTACTAATGTTTTCCTCAGGACATTTGTTAACAACATAATTTTCTTAACTAAATATAGTTTTTGATTGATAAATAAAAATTAATTTTTTTTATTTTATTATTTGAACAAATATTAATTCCTAGTTCTAGAACACGTTCTATTTTTCATTATAATTTTATTGTAAAAGATCTTGTGTAAACATTGTTGTGTAAGGATTATTGTATGGCAACCGTTGCTCAGATTCTGTTTTGATAATTGATGATAACATTAAGGTTTTCTTATTAGTAACTGTCGTTAGGTTACTTCAACAATATTCCAATTATATTCAAACGATTTCTTTTATGAGTAAAAATACCAATTTATAAAAGTGATGTCAGGTTTGGCAAGACTTCTTTAGGTGTAACAATAATTAAATAAACATATTTTTTCAATTAAAAGCGATATATTCTGTAAATTATTTCTTCATCATTTTACTTCTATAACTCATAAAATAATCTTTAGGGCTCGTTCGCATAATACGTAACGCGTAAAATGACTTTTTAGACACCCCTCTATCCATGTAACAAAACCTTCTTCACCCTGCAGACCTTACCTATCAGAATCTTTTCCCATATAAAAAATAAGTTAAACTTATTATCATAAAAATAGTCGCAAAAGTGTCATTATCATAAATTTGTGGCCTAATATTAAAATAAGAAAATAGATCTTCAAATAAAATTTTGTAAAGATAAAAAATCATCCCGATCTGATACATATATTATAAAAAAATTTATTATTCATATTACTAAGGGTATTCCAGGTGCTTTTCAGTGCTTATTATTGGAAAACGTGTCAATTTTTCTTCTGTTGTTCCATCCAAACATCTTGAATTTCATCCTTGTCTATCCATTTGACATTTTCAAGACTTTTCGTATCTTCAAGGTTTGGGAGTACTTCCTTATTACGACGGTACAGAATACTTTTGAGTTTCAATTCAGTCGTGCCATGAATTTCTTGTAAAGAGTGCACAACTCGATTAATACTTTTTGACTTTTAAGCTTATACTTTTATGTACAGTATATTATTTCTATATCTATATATTATTTAAGGTAGAAGATAAATTAGCAAATATATTTTTATAATATTTTAAATCAAAAGAAATTTTTTAATATTCCAACATGAGTCTCTGTATCAGAGTAATATATTAGAAAATTAATTATTAAAATATATTAGAAAAGGCGAATCTTTATTCTAAAAAATAGATTATTTTGCAAGTTTTAACAAAAAATATTTTTTATGAATTTAATTGGATTTTGATTGTTAAGGAATTATAAAAATATAAGGGACATGGATTTTTATTAGGAATGATTTTCTAAAAAGTGTTCCTAAAAAGGCCGACTATTGTACACTAGGCCTAGGCAGGCTACAATAAGTTCAAAATTATCAAATAAATCTTCCAATTATCTTGACAACCTTCAACATTACCTTGACAACTTTAAAAATCATTTTATCAATTTTAAAATTACCTTATTAACCTTTAAATAAATATTATTTTACAAATAATATTATTGTATTACAGTGCGTTCCAAAAGTCTGTTCGCACACATTGAAATTTTGATTTATGCTATTTATTAAATTTTTTAATTTGTTTAAATGCTTTAATTTAAATAATTTTAGTAAATTTAAAATTGAAATATCAAGACCATCTTTTTTAAGATGAATTAATTAAATGTCTATCTTTTAGATTCAATAACAACTTGAAATATAGATATAAGGTTTAGGATTATTATTGTAGAATTAATGAACGAGGGTCATTCAACGGGTCGGATACAAGAAATTATGAAGGTTAGACATGGTATTATTGTTTTAAAGCGGGGCATTCAAAAAATTGTACATAAGTTCAATATATTAGGTACATATAAAGATGAAAAACGTAGTGGACGACCTTCAAAATTACCAAAACGTTCTGAAAGAATTATTCACCATATATGCTTGAAAAATAGGCGCATGTCGATAAGTAAAATAACAGGAGCTTTCAATGCAGCTGGAATGATACATGCATCACGAAGTACAGTGAATAGAATTTTGATAAAGTACGGCTTAAAAAGTCATTATGCTGTTTGCAAGCCTTTATTGAATGGAAAGCAACGAAAAAGAAGAATTGAATGGGCTCGGGATAAACAAAATTGGGACATCGATAAGTGGTCGAATGTAGTTTTTTAGCGATGAATCTATGTTCCGCACATATAGCCACACTCGTAGCGAAATCGTTAGAAGGTTTGACAATGAAAGGCTTAGTCACATTTGTACTAAGAAGGTCCTCCAACACGGTGCCCAAGTTCATGTATAGGGATCTTTCACCAGATTTAGTGTTGGTATCTTAAAATGGATAAACGGAAATTTAAATTCGAAGAACTATCAAGACCTAATTGTCAATAACATAGACATTACAGGGCAATGCTTGGTATTCCCTCTTCTAAATTTTATATTTCAGCAAGACAATGCGCCTTGCCATCGATCAGCATCAACAGTGTCTTTTTTGAAAACAACGAAGATAAATATTCTTGATTGGCCTGCCAACTCACTAGATGTAAACCCAATTGAGAATTTGTGAGGTATTATAAAGAGAAAAATAAATAATATGGATACTTTGAATTCAGAGAAAATGTGGATAGAAATACAAAAGTTACACTCAGGTGCAAAATAAATCGGGCACTTGGGTGTCTTTTAAAAAATCAATTATATCTGGCACAATTTGCGTTATCTGTGCGCCGTTTTTGTTCAGTTCATCTGCTGATATATT
>MQRK01247006.1:0-12157 GCA_001938485.1 Girardia tigrina
CCTTTACAAAAAACAAGCATTAATTCGCTTTGAAAATCATTTTCAATCTACTGATGGTTTCTGGCTCTAACTGTTGTTTCAGAAGTATCCGTGCATAAAATAAGCTCTTTATTTGAGTTGAATAGTTGCATCCTGGTGATATATTTTAGATTCTGTTTGACCAAAACTAATTATTTCTAGGTATCCTTGAGTTGGATTCTTTAGTTGACTTTCGCTGCATTGTGGGGATCATATAACGGAGAAATTCTGTGTGAAATATTTATAGAATGTGATAGAAATAAAAATGGAGATAAAATTGATGGATATATAGTTCAAGGACACAAAGGAAAATCTTTTTCAGATCAGCATTTTTACTTCCAAATTCAAAAGTCCAGTTCGTATTCTTCTACTTAATCCAAGAATTAGCAAATTCATACAAAAAACTTCAGCATTGAAACAAAAGAATCTTTAAATAATCCTTGAAAGTCAGTACCTGACTCAACACACATTTCTTATGAAAGTAGAACTAATGTTCTTTCATAAAATTGCCGAAAGTATTTTATAAATGCGACATTAATAAACAAGATTTCAATTCATTAGATCTTAAGAACCCCATATATCCAAACAAATTGATATCTAAATATAATTTTGAAATGAACTATTTTTATAATCCCATCTGTCACTGTTGTTGTTCATCGCTTTACTGTTCATTTCCAATGTAAGTAATGTTAATATAAAGAGGACCAGACCAACTCACCCGTTTTTCAGACCCCCTCAAAAACCGCCTAAAATACTCCCCTAAAAGCATCAATTTGGACGAAAAAAACTCGATTTGAACACAAATTTTCCGTTTTCATACAAAAAAATTTTTCAACTTTTACAATCGGCTTCGCCTTGTAAAAATTAAATTTTTTTTAAAATTGAAAATAAAAAAAATGTCAATAATCAAAATATTCATTTCCAATTTTATGGAATCAGGTGATGATTGTGTGCTCGCTTCGCTCGCACACGGCGGTTTTTGAGGGGGTCTGAAAAACGGGTGAAGTTGGACTGGTCCTCTTTATATTAACATTACTATGTGATTTGTAAAATTCAAAAATTTTAATCAACACATTTTTCAAAAAATTCCCCAATTTCGACAACACACAGTTCAAAAAAATCTAAAAGAAAACCTCAAAACAAAAACAGAAATATCAAATTTTACCATAAAAAATGGAAAAAATGAAAAAAATATGACCCAAATTAACCAAGATTAACCAAAATTAACCCAAATTAACCAAAATTAACAAGTTTAAGAATTATAAATATTTCATTAAGAAATAAAAAAATATTAAAAAGGGTGAAAAAATGACGCGTACCAGCAATGATTTATTCTGTAACTTTTGTGAAAAAACATTTGAAAAACCATCAGCTCTAAAAGCTCATGAAAAATCAAAAGCTCACCTAGAAAAAAAAATATAATTACAAAATATATTTAAAAAAAGATGGTTGTTTGTACTCTCTGTGATAAAACATAAAAATTTGTCTGGATTATCTGCTCATTTAAGATCAGAATGTCATAGAATAATGAGTGAGAATGTTAATGATGAAAATTTAAAAATGTGCACAAATTGTTATCAGAAATTTTTAATTAATGATTTAGATTCTCATTATGATCAATGTACAAGTAATAAGTTAAAAGTGTGTGATACTCTTGATATTACTAAAGATAATAAAATATTTTCATTTGATTTTAATGATCCTTGGTTTTATGATAAAAAAAGACACACTTGTGTATGTGGAGGATCTTATACACAATCAAATAGGCATAATCATATTAAAACTAATAAACATCAGACGTTTATACTTAAAGAATTATAAATGAAATATTTTAAAAAGTTCAGATGTCGGACCATCCGAAAAAAGAGAACTAAAGAAACTGTTGAAAAAGTTGAAGGATGGTGTAGAAATTAAGCAGTCTGGACATGGTTTATTCTTAAATCCTTATAAAACCTTATAAGACCTTACAAAAAAAACTTAAATTTTTCGTTAAAAAATGCAAAATAATATTTTGTTTTTTGTAATATTCCATGAATAACTATCATGGAGTTGATACTAGATCATTAAACACATTTTATAAATTAGCAACCTTAGATAAATCAGTTATTTTAAAAAATAATGAAGAAAATGATAAACTAGACACACTTGCTCAAGCTGAAGAATTATTAAAAAGATTAAAAATATAATTAATATAGTAAAAATATAATTAAATATAGTAAAAAAATATATATAATGAAACCGTTTATTTCATCATGGGCTAGAATTTATTTAAATCTTTTAGAAGGTAAAGAAATTACTTGTTATAATTGTAAGCAAAAATCTATTTTTAAACTTATCAGAATAGGTGATGAATGTTCTACTTGTACTTCAAGTCGTTATGGAGGTGCTTGTTATTGTAGACCTAATATATGGTCTTGTTCATTATGTTTAACAAATATAAGAGATACATCTTTTTATAGAAAAATGTAGAAAAAATATAACCCAACCAGTAACCCAACCAGTAACCAAAACAGTAACCAAAACACTAACCCAACCAGTAACCAAAACAGTAACCCAACCAGTATCATAGAAAGAACCATAAAAAGCAACCTCAGGTCTTGAATCGGGTTTATTTTTAGATACTTATCAATGAAGAGGAATCTCAGATTATCTAAGAAATATTTAAAAAAGTTCAGATGTTGGACCATCTGAAAAAAGAGAACTAAAGAAACTATTGAAAAATTTGAAGGATGGTGTAGAAACAGTCTGGACATGGTTTATTCTTAAATCCTTATAAAAATCCTTACAAAAATCCTTACAAAAATCCAAGTTGATCCCAGTTACTCCCAAGTTGAATATTAGCAAATTTCGGATGATTTTGGGTTAATATGGGTTAATATGGGTTAATATGGGTTAATAACAACTAAATATAAGAAGATTACAACCTATTACGGTTTAATATAAGATGATGTAATCTGACGACGGAAGACGACGGAAGACGATAAGAATTTTGTGATGTTTTTCACTAGGACTCATTTTTAGAAATGACCTATTTTACCAACTTTTAAAGTTAAAATCGTTACTTTTTTCTCATTTTTCGGATTATTTTTGTGAGAATTTATTTTTGGAATCTGATTTCCAGTTTAAAAAGTGACTTTTTGAAGAAAGCTTTATTAATACCGAGCTGACCCTAGTGACAGCTAGGTTTTGTCGATCATATTTTTTGCTTAAAAATGGATGAATTCGGTGAAGTTTTCTCTCAAGTGGAAAAAATTAATACAATTCCGTTTGAAAATTATAACACAATTCTCCAAGCCTCTGTGGTTTCGAGATTCACAAAACTTAAGATAGAAAACCCAAAGTTGACTCAGGGACAAATTTGTCAGATGATGAGCATTTCCCCATCAACTCTTACAAGAATCCGAAAGGATTTAGATATGTCATCACCTTACAGACATAGAATTCCACAAAAGAAAAAGTCTTCAAATGGTCCTCAAACAACGAAAAATATAAGCACCATCCAACCAAATACCCAACCAAATACCCAACCAAATACCCAACCAAATTCAATCCCAAATACCCAACCAAATTCAATCCCAAATTCTATAGAATTGACATGTGGAAATTGTCAAAGAGTTTGTAAAACGAAAGCTGGTTTATCAGTTCATATGAGAAGCTGTGAAAAATCTGTAGGAGGTGGAACTGATCCTGATAGCAGATTTTACGAACCATCCAAAAAAGCATATGATTTAAGTCGATTTCAGAATCAAACCCAAGATTTAAGTCGATTTCAGAATCAAACCCAAGATTTAAGCCAAGAAAATAAAGAATATGGAAATCTGCCTCGGAGTATTATTGATAAAATAGACAAGAATGTTATAGATCCAGAAGATTCAAAAAGAAAAAATAAATTTGATTTTAGTGCACATATCAATCCAAACAACAATCCACAAACAGTTACTGATGAAGAAATGGACAGAAAAGTACAAGGTCTACTTGATAAAATCTAAATTTTCTATTTAAAAATGAGTGAAATAATTGAATATGTGAAAACAGATTCAGATGTTTTAAATGATATCAAAGCTGAATTAAGAAATTATTCAAAGGAAAACCTTAAAACAAAAGAAAAAATTGGAGAAACTCTTATAGCTCAGAACATTGTATTAAAGAAAGCTACTGAAGTATTGATTGATGATAACTATGATTTAATAAATGAGAACAATGTTTTGCGAGAGCAAGTAGGTGAAGTAGATGAGAAAGTTTTAGCAGAGAAAAAAATTATGAATATGAAGTTAAGTAATGTTAATAAAGGAAGCGTCGTTCTAGATAGATTAAAACGAAGAATGCAGCTACAATTAGAAGATAGTAAGACTGGTAGAAATAGTTGAATATAAAAAATATTATAATTGTAACCAAAAGATAAAAGTATAATTTTTTTAGTTTTTTTATTTCCTCTAACTTCCTATCGAATTCGTCTGCATATGATTTAAAGAATTTTATTTCTGTGTTATACTCTGTGTTATAATCCGTGTTATAATCCGTGTTATAATCCGTGTTATACTCGGTCTGTGTTGGATTCTGGATCGGTTTTTCCATTTTTTAAAGTAAAAAATGGCCTCTTATAATATTTTTTAAAGAAAGAAGTGATAAGAAAAAAGCGAGAACAAAATAAATGTTATCTTGAAAAAATATAAAAAAGATTTTAAATAAATATTATTCAAATAAAAAATGTT
Source organism: Girardia tigrina (assembly GCA_001938485.1). Taxonomy (NCBI): domain Eukaryota; kingdom Metazoa; phylum Platyhelminthes; order Tricladida; family Dugesiidae; genus Girardia; species Girardia tigrina. The sequence goes on from MQRK01247006.1 coordinate 4,731, forward strand.
AGTTAGATCTGACATAGTTAAAATACCATCTTACACATCAGAGTTTCAAGCAATAATTCCTTTAGGATTTGTGTTTCCAGACAATACATTAGTTGGAGTAGTTGGGTTTAATTGTTATAATTCAATTTATAATATTATAGATGAAAATAATTTATTTCTATATTCTAAAGATAATGGTGATACATTTTTAGCTATACAACTACCTAACGGGTTTTATGAGTTAGAAGATTTAAATTCTGAAATAGCCAAAAAAGTTGGGGAAGGAAAAATATCATTTTCTATAAAACCTCATAATGATAAAGTTATAATGTCACTTTCTTCAAATTATCAAGTTAATTTTAAGCATAGTTTCTATAAATTATTAGGTTTTGAAGAGAAAGTTTATAAAAATAGTATTAACATTGGTGTAAAACCACTAGAACTATATCCCGTTAAGAGTATAAATATTTGGTGTGATTCATTGCTAAAAAATAATATTTTACATTCTTTTCCTTTAAAAGGTGTTCCTTTTGGTTACAAAATTGTTGAAGAACTAGATCCTCCTTTTTTTGTTAAATTTAAATCTAGGAATGAGAAAGTAAAAGTTATGTTTAGAATTCAAGATCAAAATAATAAATTAATTAATTTTAATGGTTGTAAAATTAATTTATCTATACGAGTAAGAAGTACTAAAAAGTTATTCGTAAGTAACTGAGAAATCTATATCTGTTAAATCAAAATTAGTTGATATACCAATAAACATATTCAAATAAATGATTTTTTATAATGAGCAGATTTTAAAAAGTCAAAGAATTTTATCTCTTCCATGTTATAAACATCTAAATCTGTGTAAGATGTTTCCATAAGTTTATTAAACTCTTCTAAGTTTTTTATTACGAATAATCTAACATTTCCATAAGGGAGAGTGTGAATGCCATCCGATAAGATAGCTCTTTTATCATCATAATTATAAAATGATTGTTTTTTTTCCTTCTGTTAAGAAGACATCATGATTTTTACTTTGGATTGAATGAACCACAACATTGTTTTTCATCACTTTTCTTTTTTAAACAATCTCTATAATTTTGAATTGTAATGTTTTCATTGTCAATTAGTTTCTTTGATACACCTTTTAATTTGATTCTGTCTTTTGGTTTTTTCTTATTATATAAAGTATCAAAGGCATACTGTTTCGCTCTTATGATGTTAAATTCTGTCATAATATCTCTAAAATATGTTTTACCATTTTCTGTAAAAACATTGGGATTATCTTTATATTTAGGTAAATCCTCATCTTTTATATCTATTATATTTTCATCTTTATAAGTAAATAGGTTTCCTGATGAGTTAATAATATGATTTATCTCTTCTAATTCTTTATAAACATCTGGAGATTTGATTAATAGAAAATTTGAATCAGTATCCATAGCGTGTAAAGAGATTCTGTCTTGAAATTTGGGAAGTAAGATTTCATAATAATTTCTATACATTTGAAGCTTTGATAACTCTAAAATTGCAAAACCTAAATAGATAGGTTTATTGTATAGTTTTTCATAATTTCCAATTTCTATAGCATATAGATTATCACTGAATTTTTTATAATCTTTAAATGTTGGTTTACTGATAATCTTTTTTGTTGTTGTAGAAGTTAAAGAGGTATGTAAGCTTATGTTTCTCCGTTTATCCAAGTTTTCCATAGTTTTCCCAAAAACTGAATTATTTAAAAGTTTATAAATTGATACTAAAAATTCTTTAGACTCTTTTTTGGCAATAATTCTCTTTGAAATATTTTTATTAATATAATCTTTCATCCATGCTTTCTGTTTAAATGATATAACTGAATGAACTTTTGTTATTTTCATTCCCATTTTTACATAGAATTGTAAATTTAAATAGTGACAGAGATAATTAGTTTTATTTTTCTGATCACAAATTAGTTTCTCTGTTGAAGGATTTTCATTGTATTTTCTTTCTTTTTGAAATAGTGTCAGTTCTTCATGTTCTACTTTTCTTTTTAGTGGACATAGTGAGAAATATTTTGTTTTTTCATGAATACTAGTTGGATATAGTAAATCAACTTCAACAAAGTATCCTATTTCAGAATCTTGTGAAGTGTTTAAAACTTTGGTTAAAAGGTTATTGATTTCTGATATTTCTTCCCATTTAAAATCTTTATATGGTAATGGCAATGTCATTATTCCGGAATATAAAGCTGTGGCGTCGATATATAAGATCCAATCCGGATCATTAATAGATTTAGAAAGATATTCTAACTCTTTTTCTTCAATATTTGTTATATAATTATCAACAAGAGCTTCAACAAAATCTTCAGTTATTCCATCAACCAAAGCTTCAGATTAAATCTCATTTAAATCTCCATCAGTTTTAGAATTTTTCTTGAAATTATCTATAAAATTATCTATAAAATTATTCACATTAGATAATACTTTACCATTATTCATATTTTCCAAATTATAACTATTCTTAACTCTTTCTTTGGTTTTTTCCCATTCTTCATATTTAATAAGTTTTTCTTCTAATATTTTATAATTATGTGCAATTAATTTTCTATTTCCCATTATCGAAGATATTCCACCTCTTATATTATTTTTTAGTAAGAGAAACATATCTAAATCTGTTAATAAATCTAATTCCATTTTTGATTGTGACATTAAAACATCCCAAGCTAATGAAGGAGCTGAAACATAATGACATGGGTTTAGTTTAAACTCTGTTATAAATGCTTCAAAACAATCAGCTAAGATGTAAACATCCATTTTAAGATAAACATCATTATAATCTCCCAAGGTTTTACAGTCAAAACTATTCCATATTTCTTGAGCTCTTGCATATTCTTCATCGCTTATGCCGTGTTGAGCTAAAACAGAAAAGAAAAGTCTTTTAGGTGGTAATTCATCTTCATTAAATCTTTCAAATGTGTTAACATAATCATATGGAAATACTCCTTTAGCTCTACAGAGTTTAAATTTATCTTCTTTATCAAGCACTTTTAACCAACTTTTTAAGATTTTAAAGTCAGAATCTTGTAAAGATGCTCCCACTGATTCTAAACTTGCAAGAAAGAATCTTAACGAGTCTATAAAATTTAGACAACCATATCTAACAGATAAATATTCTTCACTCGTTTTTCCTAAAACTTTAATATTTTCATTTTCTCCATATTCTGCTAAATCTTTTATAAATAAATGATTGTCATATTTTGAACCATTATGGAACATTACTGGTACTCTTGTTGGTTTTTTTACAATTAATATTACACTCCTGATGAGCTGGACCTCTGTATTTTCCAGTAAAATGATCATGATCTTTAACTTTTACTCCTGTTATTTCTTCTTCACATATCCAACAAGTATTTGTTTTACTATATTCAATATAATCTTCTTGAGTCATATTCAATTCTTTTTCATTCTCTTTAATTAATTTACTGAGGTAATTATTTAAATAGTCCACATCTTCAATATTTTTCTTTAAGACTTGTTCTTTTGATGTTCCTCTAAAAAATAATGTAAAATCTTGAAATATTTCAGGATAATTAGATTTTATGAATAAACAATATGAAGATGGTATTTGTTCATATAAATTGAAAGTCCAAGGATGATCTATATAGTCAAAGAATGTTTTTATTTTAAATTCACTATCATTATATTTATTTCTAACATAATTAAAATTTTCATATTGTTCTTTTATTGTAGGATTTGCATTTAAGAACTTGATCATTTGTTTCATAACATCACATCTTTTATTAACAGCTTCAAAATCTCCATAAACAGAAGCTAAAGGTTTTAAAAATGATGAATATTTTTTAAATTTCATTTTTGCTTGATCTATAGTTTTTCCATTTCTAGTTATAATTCCGGGCATTTTCATCAAAGCCGGTTCATTAGTTTGACATAATCTAGCATGTTTTATTCTCATCGACTGTGAATAGGTATGATAGAAACATCTTTCACATGTATAAAATTCAGAATTTCTGTTTTTTCTAAATTGTTCTGCTGTAAAAGATTGAAAGTTTTTAATCAATACATAATGAAAATTTTCTTCATCACCTTCATTTTCACTAATAATTATTAATGATATGACTTTTTCTAAAGAACTATTAGAAATATAAAGTGGTGCAATTATTTTAGAATCTAAATCTTTTAAGTAATATAAATTTATTCTTAAATTATTTAGTTTTTCAAATCTTGGAATGTTTTCTGGTTGAAAGGGAAATGGCATATCACTAAAATTTAATTCATTTTCATATGGTTTATAATGACTTACTCTTTCAGGATGTGTTTTTTCAGGATGCAATGCTGCTAAAATAGCCCATTTGAAGCATTCGTTATCATTTTTATTTTGAACATTTACTAGATAATTCGATTTAAATCTTAATGGAATGTAAGATGAGATTGCAAATGGGTTAATTACCAAACTATCAAGTTTTATATAATTAATAGAATCTAAAACTAAATCACTTGGTGATAATTCAGAAAGTTTTTGTTCATATAATTTTAAAAGTTCTTCTTCAATTAAATCCATTCCATATTCATAAACAATATGGAAAAGAACTTTATATTCAGTTTTTATATCAAGAGTTAAAGGATTTGTTTTTTTACCAAATCTTGAGAATGTTAAATTTAAAGATACGGAATATTTTATATATCCAAATTGTCTTATTTGCATTAAAAGAAAATCTTGAATATCAGATTATTTTCTTTTAAATATTCTTCAACACTAGTATTACTTGATCTTTTTCCGATCTGTGTTGAAAAAGATGGACCAGATATTCTTTGTTCAAGAGTTGGAATTCTAGCATTATGTTCATCATTTTTATGTGTATTTAAAGCTTTTATAGTTGTAAATTGTTTATTACAAATGTCACACTTCTGTCTAATCTTACCTTTACACCATGGAAAATGTTTATCAAATCCTGTAAGTAAAAATGTTTTATTACATTTTTCACAAAGTTTAGAGTTTGTTTCATTTAGTAATCCTGCTTTTTCTAAATGATCTTTAGATCTTTCATGAGATTTTAGAGCTGATGGTCTTTCAAATGTTTTTTGACAAAGATTACAGGTGTGGGTAGTCGCCATTTTTTCTCCCTTTTTAATATTTTTTATTTCTTAATGAAATATTTATAATTCTTAAACTCATTAATTTTGGTTAATTTGGGTCATATTTTGGTTAATTTGGGTTAATTTTGGTTAATTTGGGTCATATTTTTTGCATTTTTTATGGTAAAAATTTGATAATTTTTAAAATTCTTAAAATTTTTTGAATTTTACAAATCACATAGTAATGTTAATAACACTACCACCAGACCAACTTCACCCATTTTTCAGACCCCTCAAAAACCGCCGTGTGCGAGCGAAGCGAGCACACAATCATCACCTGATTCCATAAAATTGGAAACGAATATTTTGATTATTGACATTTTTTTAAAAAATCGATTTTAAAAAAATTTAATTTTTACAAGGCGAAGCCCATTGTAAAAGTTGAAAAATTTTTTTGTATGAAAACGGAAAATTTTTGTTCAAATCGAGTTTTTTTCGTCCAAATTGATGCTTTAGGGGGGTATTTTGGGCGGTTTTTGAGGGGTCTGAAAAATGGGTGGGTTGGTCTGGTGGTAGTGTTATTAACATTACTAATGTATTATAATTGTTCTTCAAGTAAAAAATATCTTTCAAATAAATTTTTGTGGTACTTACAGTCTTACAACAGGAAACCTAAGGAAGCAGATTTAATAATTAGTAGTAACAATAGAAATAAAAAAATATATTAGAGTCAATATCGTATATTAGCGAAAACTAAATTGATTATCTTGAAAACAAATCAAAATAAAATTAAAATCATTTACAAATTGAGTTTAAAATGCTTATTATTAAGATATTATTTGTTTTCGTTTATAAACAATATGTATTGTGTAAAATAAAAAATAAATAAAAAAAGGCATGTTGCCAAAATTAAAACTAGAAATTAAAAAATGAAATAACATATCACATTGTGGTAAAAAGGAAATCTGACTTGGTCAGTTTGACAATTATTAAAAAAATGAATGAAATTTGTTTAGTCAAATAAAATGTTTCTTAATGATTGTGGGGCGAATTAAAAATCGATTATCGTTGTCATTTTTTATATGATTGGAGTTATTGATAAGGAGAATAAAATAATTTTTTTGCCATCAAAATTTCAAAAATAAAAAAATTTAAAAATATTTTGTTGGAGATTGATTTTCATAATTGAATATTTGATATGTTTAAATAAATAAATGGGTAAATGTGTTGTCTCAGTTTTTAGTCTGGACATTATTTATCAGTTTCAGTTCGTATTTCACGACAGTATCTTTTCACTATGCAAAGATGGTTTCTATTTTCATTTTAATCGGGCATGTATTGCTATTTGTTTTCGCGATATTGTGTTTCATGCAGTTGACTTTCATGGATCCGGGATTCTATTGCCGAATAAAATGTTGTGAATGTCAAAAGGTTCGCTGCTGAAGATGTAATGGTGTACGACATGTTATTTCTATCGTCCGTTACGAAATTCTCATTGCTCTTCATGTAACAGATTTGTAGATACTTTTTACCATCACTCTCCGTGGGTTACTGGCCGGAGAAGCTATCAATTCTTTTTATGTTCTTAATTTCATTGTTCGTTCACATGGTTCTAGTAATCGCTAGCAGCGTGATGTATGCTATTCTCAACAGGGGTAAATACTGCATCATCTAACGATTTTATCAATTGCTTTGGCTTGTGTTGTTGGATTGTTATTATTTCATGTGTTTGGACTTGTGTGATTTCACTGGTTTCTTCTTTCGAAAGGTGTTGCAACAAATGAATATGTTTGTGATAAATGCAATGATATAAAAAATATATTCAACAATGGGGTCTTTAAGAATTTCTCTTATCAGCCAAAAAGTATTAATAAATAATTTTCCTCGACGCTGAAAAAAAATTCGACTCGACGTGGTCTTGCCCTCGACCGCCTTCATGGTCACCTTGATAACTCCGACCGCCTTCTTGGTTACCTCCTTGATGACTCCGACAGCTAAGGTTTGTTTAAATCCTAGTTTTTGGTTTAACATTTAACCTTTCGTGACCGCCTTTAGTTGAAAATTTATTTTTTATCAGTGTTTAATTCTGCGGTATTCTTTTCAAACATAACATTCAAATCGAGTATCTTTTCTTTGTTTTGCTTTTTATTTGATGAAGAAAATCAAGATAAGAACGAAACGTGCAAAGGTACAGTACATTATTACGCACCATCGATTCCGAAAATGTTAATACACCGGACTGGACAGTCTTACATAACTTTATAAGCCGACTAAACCCTATATAAATTAACTTTAACAATTCTTCCATGAGAAAATCAAAGACAATAATCTAAAAAACTTTAAAGTTTATATTGTACTTGACAATCAAATATGACTCACAACGGTCTCTTT